>JAKJJM010067433.1:0-14410 GCA_021901965.1 Pipa carvalhoi | reverse complement strand
CGGCATTTTGGCCTATGCCGTTCATAGAGGCGGGCGGGGGCGGGGACGGGCGCCGAGCGCAGTGGGCAGGCGCCGGGCGGAGGGGGGCGCCATCGCTATTCTCCGATAGCACTCCCCGCAGACTGCCCCGGGCGCCCCAAACACGCGCTACGCCACTGGGTGTACTGCTTGTGCAATGTATGCACTTCTTGAACAGCCATTTGAAAGTGAATATTGTTGTCCAAAATGCTCATGTTGTTTATTTGGAAGTCCGTATCCTGGATCTAAATAGGCAACTTGAAACACTGAGATACATTGACAACATGGAAAAGAGTTTGCTGTTCACTGAGCAAGCGCTCGCTGGGGAAGATGGGAGTGGGGTTGGAAGCATAGAGGGGTAGGAAAATGAGGCAGCTACCTGGGTAATGGTTAGAAGGTGGGGCAGAGGGAAGCGTGCCGAGGACACAGAACCTAGGGTGCGGAGTCTAAGACGCCTCCTGGTCTTCTCCTAGAGCCCCCTCAAGGAGGTTAGGTTTTGGCTGCGGAGGCATCCAGGTCGCAGTCCCTAGAACTGCAAGCACGTAGATCATTAGGAGAGACGAGGTCAAACTAATGCAGAAGTCAGGGCAGGCGGCGAACAGTCGTAGTTAAAGTCAAGCACAAGTCAGGGCAGGCAGAGGTCAATCTTAGTCGGAAAACAGGCCGATCTCTCCCCAGCGCTTCTTGGTTGACCTTAGCCAATCAGGAGCCGCTGATGTCACGGATGATGTCAGCGGCGGCTAATTCAATTGGCTGAGTGCTGATATTTGAATTAGTCGCCGCTGATGTCATCTGTGATGTCAGCGGCTCCTGATTGGCTAAGGCTAACCACGAAGTGCTGGGGAGAGATGAGTCTCTCCAGCGGCTTCCAGCATTAGCAGCCACATGTAACAAGCAGTGCTCGCATGGAAGCACCGCTCATTACAATTACTAGACAAAACAGAAATCCGGATTTCAAAAACGAGATTTTTCTAAATCCATATTTCGAAAACGAGAATGCCATTTTCGATTTATGTAAATTGAAAATGGCATTCTCAATTTTAGTAAATGAAAAAAATCGAATTTTGCAAAATTGCAAAATTCGATTTTAGTAAATTTTGCCCTAAGAATGGGAGATTAATGATGTCTGCTGGTAAATGATGTGTAGTTGGGGCAAATGTCAAAACTCACAATCTGATCAGAGAATAATGATTCTTCCTATGAAAATAAATATTTTAATAATTTTTTTAACCTTATTTAAACTGTTAAAGTACTGCAAGATACGTGATTCACACATTGTTAGCAGCAAAACCTTTCTTGTGCATATGTAAATGTAAACTATTTTTTTAATTCATTCATGGAGTTAATATTTCACATTATGTTCTCATTTTCATTTAATATAATATACTTATTCTATCACAGTAACCATTTTAAACTGGGATCATATTATTCTCTTCTTCTTAACTGATGGCTTTGAAGTCCAAATATCAATGAATTCATTCACAAGTCTTAGAAAAACATTATGGTTTATTGGCAAAGCTGTATGTCTTCCAGATTCTAGTGATCAGTCTATTAAATCAAAACAACAGGACATATTTTATCTGCAGGAGCGTTACTTTAATTATGAATAAAACCAGTTTCCCATAGCAAATGAAAAAAAAAAAAATACCCAACAACTTTCAATTATGTTCTTTTTATTGCAATATTGATGTATTGACTGCAACATTACCCAATTTTTATAGCTTTCAGATAAGATCACACATCAGGGAATAAAAATATTAAAAGCTATGCCACTGACTGTGGCAAATCGTCTGGTACATTAACTATGTTTTTAATCTTTTTATCCTCCGTTGCATAACTGGGGAAGAAAAAGAGTTGTCCTTAAATGTACTGAAATGTTACTGTGTGGGCTACAAATTTGATTGAGTGATATTTCAAGGGCACTTGATCTTAAAAGAAAATTATCGCAAAGAAATATCCTGGTTTTATGAAAGAAACTTTCCTTTTAATTTTCTTAATAGGTATAGCAGGAATAAAAGGGAACTTGTGATCTCCATTTTAAACGAGTTAAAAAAAAAATATAATATACTACATGCTATTACAACTATCAGAGCATATTACAACAAAGAAGAAGAGACTACTTTTTTCAAAATCCAGTTTACTATTGGCAAATATCACACAGAATATAGAAGTTTAGCATTCCAATTGAGATTCTGCTACAGCTTTCTTTTCTAGCTTTTTGTTTTATCAAAATAGTGTAACTTTTTAATTTGTTGTTGCTCTTGTACATTTAGGGGATTGTTCTGTAAAGTCTGAATTGTCATGTAAAGTTACAAATTCACCAGCTAAAGACAGTTGCAATAGACTGCTACTGTCGCAGTCGCGACTTTATAATGAGAATATTGTCACAGTTGCGACTTTACAAAGGAAATGTCAAAGCTGGAACTTTAAAAAAATTGTCGTGGTCACGATTTTATAATGGGAGAATTGTCGTGTTTGCAACTTTATAATGGGAATCTGCTGTCTATGAATTCAACAGTTGAATTCTCACTTTCCAGAATAATCCCCTTAGAGGCTTATTCATCAATGTGAAAATTCAACTTTCTAAGTGAATTCTCATCACTTTGTGTCCCTATGCTTCAATAATCACAATTTCCCTACACCTTATTCTCCAAACAGAGGATTCCCATAGGGAAGGAGCAATCTGTGTTAGTAGCCATCTCTTGCAGAGTGTGAAAGTCAGACAGTAGCAGCCCTACCATCAGTCCCCCTAATTTGCCATTTTCATCTGGGTTATTAATTCTAAATTAAGTTCAGAATAGAGATGTAATTATCTTGTAACCATCATCTATATGTGCAGTTCCCTGTCAGGCAGAATCTACAGTTCCCGCACAGTTGCGACAGTACCTGCAACAGAGAAGCACCTCTCCCAGTGAAGATAAAGAAGACGTTTTTTGTGGTGCTTTGCACTGAATAGCTGCAGTGCATCAGTAGCGCATCAAGAAGGAAGAAGAGGAGCCAGGTCTTCACAGACAGCATGGACCCATCCAGGACTATTTCATGGGTATAGAAAAGAAGAAGATTACTGAAATGTTAAGGGTAACTTTAATGCAGGCCTTTTTACTTCTATATGAATTCAGATACTGTGCATTGGTCTTATAAGGACCAAAGATACATGAACTTTTTTTTTTGTTTTTGTCTATATTTAAAAAAAAATTGATGCTGATTGAGGTTGATGTTTTGGTTCTCTTTCTTGGACCTTTATCACATGAACCTTTTTTGATGTCATGGTAGGAATTCATATAAAAATTGCTTAGGGTTTAACATTATTTAGTGTAGTAACACTGCAAGAGTGGGTAGAGTTTTTTTTTTTTTGCTGGTGTTCAGGCAAGTTCTGTAGACAGAATAGAGCACGGAATTCATCATAGGGGAAAAGAAGGTGAGCATGGGCTCTAAAAGCCAGTTCCAAAAGACTTTCTGAAGTACGTAGTATTTAACACCAGAGCAAACATGATGTGTGCAATATACTGCCCTGGCCATTTGGACTTATTGTCAAGTGTTACCTGTAACAGTCTGGGATTCCACTAATAGGCTGATTTGTTTTCTCCCTCTGTGTGTGGCTTTTGCTCTTTGTGTAACATGTCAGTGCTGCAAACGGAATTTCATTTTTGACATATCTTTTGAAAGGTGCTAAGGAGAAGGATGAAGAGGATGATAAACTCAGTAGCAAAGCAGTGTTTAGGGACAGAAATGTAAACCGTCTGCCATTAGACCTTAAGATGATTTATGCCAGATGTTTATTATGCAAGAGGACAGATCATGGTGGAAAAGAAGATAAGAGACATGCAATGAAGGCTTGAGTTTAGTTTACTGCCTCCAGTCCTTGTAAGGTTTTACACATTGAAACTGGATCTTCTGAAAGTCATTTCTAAATTAAATGTGAAACGTGGGAAAGATTTTTTTTATCAGTAGGATCTGCATTACTTAAATAATATGCATCAATAAAATGAGAAAAAAAAATGCTACCCTAAGTATGTATGATATAAATTACTATAAAAAAACAGAGTTAACAATGATTGCAAAGAAAGAGTAGATAATATGTCTGTTCACACTGCAATACACTTTTCTCCTCCAGCCGCAGGACAGGTTCCTCAAATATGGGGCCTAAGGCAGATATGGCATTTTGGGGTCAATGTAAGGCAACAGTAACATTGCTTTCAAATCTAAAAGCTGTAGTTTTACAAAAGATTGCAGGCTACAGGCAGTAATGTATACAGATTATTATTTTGTGACGTAAATAAAAGAGTGAAAACCATTTATCTATGATGGCCTATGTAATCTCTGGGCCTTAGTTTAATTGCCTTATAAATCTATTTATGGTTTCTATGTAATGCTAACATTATCACTTGACTTTGATTCTTAACTGATTTCATTATTAAAGCAAAGAATTTGTGTGTGATAATTACTGGTTGCTTTGCACCTGTTTTATATCCTTAACATTCAGTAAATGCTTAACAAAGTATTACATCCATGTCAACCTTAAGAAATCTGTTTTAATTTGTGTTATTTTAATATATCATACTCTTACAAGATACCGATGACCTACTTATACAGCCATCCTCATCAAACAGCTTTCTCGGTTGCTCCAAAAGAGGAAATTAAAGAGAGAGAGTTTTAACGCTGCAACATCCGTACAACTTGCCAGTTGAGCCTGGATTATTAAAAAAAAAAAATGAAAATATTCCCTTTTTTAAATATCTGGTGCTCACAGCAAACACAAGGGGCAAAATTTATTAAGCCCAAAAAGACTTGGATGCTCGGATTCGAGTCTTTTCGGGCTTAAGCTTGCGAGATCCTCCCACGGGAATATCGATTTCCGTATTCTGGAAATTGGATCTTTCGACCAAAAGGTAGCCATAAGTTCTATGGCTACTAAAAGTTTCGGTCAAAAGACCCGATTTCCAGAATACGGAAATCAATATTCCCGCGGGAGGATCTCGCGAGAATTTCAGAAAGACCCTTAGCGGTCTTTCCGACCTTAATAAACTTCGCCCAAGTTGTTTTATTAAATAACAGCTTACTGAAACACAGTACTTCCAAATAGATTCCAAATTAATTTATTGTTATCAAATAAGAATTCTTTCTTTCTTTCCTTTTATTTTTCTTCCCTGTTACAATTTAGGGGGTTATTTATCAAAGAGAGAATTCTAGTTTCCAACTGAATTTATGACAATTTGCATAAATGTACCTATTATGTACCAACATCAATTTAGCATATTTACTATATAGCGTATTGTCTCTGTTTTGGCGCAAATTGTTACAAAGTTCTTTCTAAGCCTTGTCAGGTGATAGTTTTTACCAAATTCCTTGCTCAATAGAAGCAAAAATGAATGGCGTTAACCCATTTTCATTATTGCATCAGTTTTCATTGGGGGTCCCTTTAATTAAAGTATGCATTTCACAGGGAAGGTGTGGAGAGTGTAGTATCCTCCTGTTTGGTAACAATAGAACATCTTTATTAATGAGAATTTTTTACTTAACACATGTGAGTGTATTTTTAATCTTTGCATCAAAATTTTTAAACATATTACACTATTGCAATTTCTTCTCTTTGGGAGTCTTTATCACAGCAGCTGATGTGGCCTATAGATGCCTGGCGACACAGGGACCAAAAATAGAGGGATTCAATGCTGATAATCCTTTGGAAAATTGTGAGTGTATCTCATTTTTGAAGCACCTATTTGTCACCAAGTTTTCTGTGCTAGGGGATTTCTGCTATTTCTATCTCCTTAAGGTCAAGCGCGACTCTCCATACCTTGCCTGTGAAATACATACTGTAAAGAATCTTGTGGACAAGGGAGTTTGCAGCAGACCCGGAGCTCCAATTTTACATTCAATTGGGACTGAAATAAATTTTTAAGTGACTGCCTCCAGACCGCTAGTGTTCACATTGTTTTACATTTGTATACCCTTTAAATAAAGTCGGTGTCACTATACATGGTACATTAAGCAAAAATAAAGTGAAGAGAATTACGAGAAAGGTTAATTTTGTGGCCAGAATGTCAATAATGGTAATGTGCTGCACCAAAAACAATAAAAATACATTACCATCATTGTCATTTGTTAAATATGTCCCACAGTGTTAATATGGCTGAAAGCAAATAGCTTGTATATTCAGTGCACATGATGGATGATATGTTAGGTTCAGTAAATGATAGGATAGCATAATGCTTCTTGTGAATCATGTCAAATATTCTTTTATATCCTTGAAATTTCCAAGCAAAACAAGCTAAAAAACAGCACAAGGGATATAAAGCTAACACAGTTTCTGACAATCTCTCTGCACAAAAGTGTTGTAAACTCATCAGCAAGTGAAGCAATATACTGCTGTTTCATAAGCCTCCAGTGAGAAATAAAATCTGAAATAAATGTAAGTTTCTTAATGCATCTGACTGAAACAACTTGTTTGTAGTTTTAAATCTGTTAGTAAACTGTCTCGAATAGTGGATTGCCATACTCAAAAAAAGCATTCATGTGGACAATGTTCGTAACAGAATTACCGTCTTCATTTTAATAGAAAGAAAGAAAATCAAGATTGCTATTTTTAGGGTTGGACAGCCACAAAGGGTGCCAATCTCTGGTACTCACTGCCAGTTTGCCCTATGCCCAATCCTCCAACCATCCTATCACCTCTCCTGCTCCTGCAAGATGACCAGAGAATCCCCCTAAAACTATCCACTAAATATGGCTTTGGGCAGTGGGCACTTGTGCATAAGGAATGGACACTTTAAATGTGGAAATTTCAGAAGGGTGCAGAGTCAGAGCATTATCCAGGCAATGTGAACCATAGATATATGGTGCCGAGACTGAACATAAATGATCTATTTCAGTTAGTATTAAACAGATTAAACCAACAACTCTAGCAATGAATGAAATTACATTTACATGGAAAAAGACAGAAGACAAACACATTTCTTTGTTTATGATGTGCTTGATCCCTACATTTTGGTTTTGGGAGGCATGTTTCTGTGGCAAAATGCATATGGACATATTGTTAAACCAAATACAGGCAAAATGACATGAGATTTGACATGGTCATCCATTCAAATGAAAGAGACACATTTTATGTTTAGTGTCTCTGCATTTTTGCTGGTTTTACTGCTGCAAAAATGTTTGTGTTCCTGCAACAAATATTGTGACTTTGCCCTTAGAGGCCTTGTAAGTCTCTCAGAAGAAACCCAGGTAGCTCATAGCTGTGTAAGAGTACTAACTCTCATAGGATGCAGTAAAGTGAACCAGACAGGCAGTGAACAGTATGGTTCCAACAACTCCCATAGGGTAGCAGTCAAGGACATTTAATAAGTGGCAAGATGCCCTAAGGCAGTGGTGGTGAACCATTTTGTCACCAAGTGCCAATTAATGACCTCACTCATCAGTGCCTGCCCCTGCTGAGCAGGCACTGATGAGTGATATCATCGTACCTGTGTCGGGGCAGACATCTAGTTGCTGCTCCAACAGCAGATCCTGCCGGTAGGCTGCATAACCAACCTGAAAACTGTCAGGTTAGATCTGCAGCCTATACTAAAAGAGCGCTCGCTGGGATAGCTGTTAGAGTAGCTGTGACAATGGCACGCATGCCCACAGAGAGGGCTCTGCAGTGGTGTAGCGTGGGGGGGCAGGGGGGGTGGTTCGCCCCAGGCGGCACGTTGTGGGGGCGGTATCTTCACAACCAAAGGGGCGGCCACAAACAGTGGCTACAGCACTGGGGCTCTGAGCTCCTTCTCTGGCACATATGCCATAGATTCACCACCACTGCCCTAAGGAGATACATACTTCCTGGTGCTCACTGTGAGTACCACTACTGCCTATTCCATAAGTAACATGAGATGTAGGAAACTGACCAAGTTGTAGAGAATACAGACTATGAGCATAAGGTAAACTAGTGATCTTTCTAACACACAAATATAGCCCTATAGCCTGCCACCATTGGTTTCATCAGTACAGTCTGCTAAGATTGTCATCATATTGCTTGGGATAAGACCTGTGCAATGGCAAAAAAGGTTACATTTAAATGCCAGTTTTATAAAGGCTCCATCTCTTTGATCACAAAGACGAGTACAGTGATGTTTATAAATGTGCCAGTGATGAAATAGAATTATTTAACAATGGAAGTTTTTGACTAATAATATTTCTTTAAAGAGATATTTTTACACTAAGTATTCTATCCTTTTTGAAGCATTTTAGTGAATGATGTGCTATGGGGAATAACCTTAATGGTTATTGTTATTTGTTGAAGTGATTGCCAGATATACAGATAGCAACTAAAGTGTAATGATGGGAAACAAAGCAACTGCAGGCTTATCATGTTTTGTAAGTACATTCCCATTTGGGGATTAAAATAAAAAACCTTTCGCAGTGGTTTTCAATTCATTGGTACAAACAGCGCTACATAGTAAACACAATTTTCTTTCTCTTCCCAGATGATCTTAAAGGACCAATATCACCAAAAATCAAATTCCCGTTTGGATTGGCATGGCAGTTAAATAAATACAGCACTTGTAAAAATGTTATGTTTGAAGTTAAGTCTGTGGCTATTATTTCTTTCTGTCTGCTTTCATCTTTACTGATAGAGACTATGTCATTAAACAGTCCCATTGTTTTCTATGGTGCTGTATATAAAGCATATATATTATTAATATTTATTTTATTGTATGGATGCAAAAACAATTTTCGCTGGTTATGTACCTGTACAAACATAGTGACAATAAATTGAATCTAATCTAAAGAGGGCCCTAAAGTTCAATTTTTACAGCTAAATAGCTAAATCTCTATACACAATTTAGAATTTTTGGAAGTTCAGATTGAATATATATATATTAATTAGGAATGCATTAGAGGCATTTTCAATTGTTAGTGTTACTGTTCTTTTAAAGGTCAACTAACACCAGAAAAATACAAATTCCCATTTGGTTTGGTATGGCAATTATTCAAACACAGAACTTGTAAAAGTGTCACCTTTGAAAGTTGAATTCATGAATTTGCTTTCTGTCTATTTTTATCTTTGCTGATAGCAGGCATGTTGCATGTTATAGTTAAACCAATCCAAACATTTTCTAGGGAGCATTAGATAATACATATTCAGGAAGTGCCCCAGAAAGGCCAGTTATTACTTTAAAGATAATACTTCTTAGATTCCATTTAGAATTATTGTAAGCAAAGATTAAAAACATAGCAATTGTAAAGGCAATTGGGGTAATTCTTTCTCTTTCTCCTTGCTGAATGTTAACTCACGACAAAGGACCAATATATTAAACTATACACTACTGTCAAATTTGCCTTCTCAAAAGGATCTGCATGTTTCTAAATACTAGATATAATATATGATTTAAACCTATGATTTGTAATGGACACCAGCATGAAATAAAATATTTTCCAAGCTGTTTGGGCTTGAAGGGGTTGTTGACCTTAAAAATAATGGTTTCTACATTGTAGATTCAAGGACAGATTGCATGTTTTGAATTCTTTCACTTTAGTTTTCTTGTCTATATTTTTGTTCTTGTTTATATTGAAATGGTCTGGACTCGAGTATGAAAGATATAGCATAACAATGTCAACTAATTATAACAAAACAAAAACCAATAGCAAGCTGCCTCACAATGCCGCAATCTACATCGTACTAAATGAATTCCAAGGTGAACAGCCCCTTTAATTTCCCCCTGCTGATATTTATTCACACATTTTCGCTCCATGTTTTCACATTATCTAAAACACTAATAAAAACACTAATTCTGTCTCTTGGTAGCATGCAGTTTTCCTGCTGTGGCCTTAATTTTACTCCTTTTTCATTGTGTGTGGAAAGAGTTTCCGGAATATTTGCAGCTGGGAAGCCTAACTCTGTACAGAAAAATACATTTAGAAAAACAAATCATTTTCTCCTTAGGTATTTGTGTTGAAGTTGAAAAAGAAAAAGAAAACAAAATCAGTGGTTCTATAATCTTATTAACAAGTGATAGAATATTGATATCTTTGGATATTAGCCCAAGATGTGGCCAGCATATTTACCTAGGCTTTTGGCACATGTTATTATGTTGCATTGTGTTTGCAATACTTTTTTGTGACCTCTTTCCTTAGATATTGAGGGGGTCATTCTGTAAAGTCTGAACTGTAGTGTAAAGGTGCGAATACGCCAGCTAAAGACAGTCGCAACCAGTGCATTTTTTGTACCGGTATATTTACCGGTACAGAGGCGCAGCATGCGAGGGGGGGGTGCGGGCGGCTAGTCTTGCGAGCGGGGGTTGTCGGAGGCTGCCGCTCTCCTACCTGCTCGGCGCACCCCCCACCCAGACTTAATGCCGCCCCCTCCGCTACTGGCCGGTACGCCCTGAGGCTTTTCCGGTACGCCGTACAGATTTTCCGGTACGGCGTACCGGAAAGTACCACCGCAAAAAAAGCACTGGTCACAACAGACTGCTACTGTCGTAGTCACAACTTTATAATGGGAATATTGTTGCAGTCACGACTTTACAAAGGAAATGTTGTCAAAGCTGGAACTTTAAAAATTGTCGCTGTCACGACTTCATAATGGGAGAATTGTCGTGGTCGCGACTTTATAATGGGAATCCGCTGTTTGCAAATTCGACAGTCGAATTCTCACTTTACAGAATGACCCCCTTACTGTAGGGGATATGATCATAAATCAACAAAAATAAATATGAAATATTGCCTTTGCACAGTGTAGTAAATGCATTATTTTTTCAGATTGTAAGTAACATTAACATACTGCCTTAATGTGTATGTCAGTTTCCAACAGCATTAAAATGCAGCCTTGAAAATTGTGAAATTGCATCATGCAGCTTTCCCTTTGATTTTGTACTGCTTGTCATATATATATCCACTTTCAGAGAATAAAAGGAAGTAATGTAAATGAGATCTGACTGACTCACATTAAAAACACAGTACATCCGATTCCCATCCAATTATAGGGAGTTATAGAGGTCTTCAACAAGGGCCGCTCAAGTAACGTCTTCCATGACATTATCTTTAAAATCCTACACTGGATATATTACACCACAGGAGTCATTTTATTTATTTATTTGTCAATTTCAGCTGTGCTAAGCGAGGCAGATCTGTTGCAGAATAGTACAATGATTTTTGGTTCTTCCCAATCATACAGTACAGTTACAGAATTAAGTGCTGTTATTAAGGATTTAGCTGCATTCCTTACTAATATTAAGGCTAAAGCCAGGAAACAAAAGAATAAGAATACAATCATTAAGCAATCATGAACACACATAGTGATGCTAATAGGTGTGTGAGTAATTGTCATATTGGTTGTGTATTCGCCACATCACAGATTCTAATGAATATCAAGGTAATGGGAATAATATATTGGAGGTGAATTGTAATCCAAAGCGCTGATACAGAGATTCACTCGCGCTAATGGAATTCCCAACTGGGACAGCATTCCTCCCTTTTACTCAATACCTCAATTCTGCAGGATATCTTCTTAATTAGAATCGCCACTTGACAGATGCTTGCTCCACATTCCCCCAAACAAATGCACAGTTTAAATTTACCCCTTCATACTACTTATGCACATATCCTGTGGTATCCATGCTATCAGCATAACATCGCTGAACTACTCCAGACTACTATCATTTTATTGGCACTAACATCTGCTATTTTTGAATATCTAATTTTTTGATACTATACTGCTTCTGTGGACTGTTTCCTACTGGGACTGTGCTACTAAGTACACACAAGGTTATTACGTGGGAAATATCTACAATGTGCTGCTAATTTCTGTTCTCACTTGTTTTATATTTATTATTAAGTGTGATTCCTCCATCTTGTAGATATATGTATCAGCTTTATAGTATCTATCTTGTAGTTAGCACTTTACATGTTAGATTTGGTGTTATCTCACACTGGTTTCTATTAGAGGGGACGCCCTCTTTTGATGATTTTTTATATAATTATATATTTTTTTGTATGTTTTGTTTCTACTCTAAGAAATTATTCGTTGTTTCAAGATTGCATCTCGTGTGTTCCTCCTGCCACATGTAACCTTTATTACATATATTTTTTTGGCAATTTGCCCAAGGGACAAAACAGGAGTGCGGAAATTTAAAACCCCTTTGTGTTTCCCCTTTAAACACAAACATCTTTTTTTTGCAGTAGTTTTTTGTTTTTTTCTGCACCCCACCCAATTGTGTGGTGTCCCATGTGATATTTTGCACAGTGCCACTCTTCTTTTGTTTATTATTGATACCTGGTTATCAGTTCCACAGAAGAAGGAAAGCTGTTATTTCACTTTTAAATATTTTCTATATTTTCTGAATGGCTCCTTTCCAGGCATTTTCCTAATGTGGGTGGGTAATTTGTAGTGTAGGTTCCAAAAGAAAAAAAAATCTCTAGAGAAGTAGAAAAGATCAGGCACGTCTGATGGCTTCCTTCCACTCCTGGGGTGTGCAGCAGGACCTCTCAATCCACTTCTTGTACTGGAACATCAAAACGTTTTTAGAGGAAGTGCGCCGTCCCATTGAAAAGGTCTGAGGTAACATTATAGCCGACTGCACTTCATGAAAAAGCCGGGTATTTAAAGGCCATACTGACAGGAAGCCATATTGTGAGTGAAATTTTACTTTTAACTCTTGTGGTGACAAGACACATTATACTATATTAGTTCTTTTCAAATGGGCAGCGCACTTCCTCTTCAAAAAACCTTTTTGAAATTCTCTAGTGCAATGTATTTTCTTGCTAAAGTTTTATGCAGCGCTATAAGAATACTATTCAAATGCTTGTGGTTAATGCAAAATAACATTAGTGAATTTCAGCGCTATGAAAAGTGAAGTGAATGAGTTGTGAGCTTGCTAAGAATATTTGCATTTCTAAGTCTTAAGTTAAAAAAAATGTTTTATACATTCTCTTCTCTACATGGATTTTTTTCATAGACATTACTAATGTTGATTAATGGTGCTCTTTAATTAATCTGGCTTAACACACAAGGCTCTAACAGTACTAATTAAATTACAACATTATAGCTATTATTGTCAATTAGGGGGTGCAGGAGTGCAAGGGCTGTGATTGTACAAGGGCAACAGTGGCCATAATGAATTATTCTTTCTACACAAATAATACAAACACAGCAGTAATAGTTGTCCAGATCACTATTTACTATTTTCACATAAACAGATCACTATTTACTATTTTCACATAAACAGATCACTATTTACTATTTTCACATAAACAGATCACTATTTACTATTTACACATAAACAGATCACTATTTACTATTTTCACATAAACAGATCACTATTTTACATCAAAAAGATACACCAAGACAGAGGCGGTGGGATAAAAAGGTATGGATTTTTGAATGAGCTGGCCTATGGCCTATGGCCTATGGCCTGTGATCCAGATTTTACACCAAGTTCCATGTACCTCTAGTTCCATCATTGGAATTAGGATTAGTATAACAGTGTTCGCTTTCTAAAATGAAATTTGCTTTTGTTTTTGGAACACTTCAGAGATCAAAGCATGCTTTATACACCTGGAAGAGTGAAGAAAAACCACCAAGCATTTTTTTTGCTTTTTAGAGCAGAGAAGTTGTGAAAAGAATGAAAACATTTTAAATAAATAAATTCAGACAAATGAATATGAAGATAATTTTCCCACAAATTGTTAGTTTTTGGCAATGCAACAACAATAGATATGCATAAATGTCCTATGCATCAGTGCTATTATGTCCATCCTTAGACTCCCCTAGTGGGAATATGTGTTCATGTTATGTTTATTTTTGTATCATTTTTATTTAATGCTGCCAAATTACTGTAGGTGAGAAGGTGAGTGTGCCCCAATTTAACAACCCTTTAGAGGGTGAATGAAATCCAGCAAATTCACAACAATTCACTTTAGATAATTAAGTTAAAAATGACATATAATGATGTGATGTCATTGTAATGATGTGTGTAAATAGGGATCCTATATATTGCTATGAAAACCAAAAGGATACATCATGTGAAATTGAATAATGTAATTTAACCAGGAGGCAAAGGTGGGGAAGTGCATGTTTTGGTCAGTTCACAGGGCAACATTTAAGTCCTGCTATTTACATTTGAGGATTGTTACCACAGTGCTAGCAAACCAATTTGTGTTAAAGTACTTTGTTAGAATAGACAAAACAGTAATTCATTAAATTCATTAAAGCATGCATTAGAAACCTGGGAAATTTTAAGGCACCCCAAACACTGGATTGTGGTGGTGAGAAAAAGAAGGAAAAAGTTTGATTTGGTTCAAACAATAACAAATGTGTGTGTGACTGAAACTAGATTGTAAGCTCTACGGGGCAGGGACTGAAGTGAATGATGAATCTCTGTACAGCGCTGCATAATATATCAGTGCTATATAAATA
>JAKJJM010067429.1:0-11097 GCA_021901965.1 Pipa carvalhoi | reverse complement strand
TCTCCTGCTTCCCAGTGAGGCCAAAAGGTCAACACACTAATTACACCAATAGCAAACAGCAGCTATTGTTCTCGAGTTACAGAGTTGAAAGGGGAGAGAGAGAAAATATCAGCTCCTGTTAGAACTGAGGAATGAAGTTACTAGCAAGAATTAACCCTTTCCTAAACTTTTTTTTTTTTTTTTTTTAACTATTTGTGTCAGCAATTGGTTTAGTATAAAGGAGTTTTATATATATGTGGGTAGTTATATCGGCACTATAGTTCTCCTTTAATTACATCAACATTACAGTAAAGTAACATATAGTGTTAATTTTTTACATGAAAAATTAGCAGCTGCAAAGTAGCCATTGTAAACAAGCCCTAAGAGATTTCATATACCATTATGAGTGCCTGCATCATTCAAGCAGTCAATGGTTAAATATGCAACATGGGTAAATTCTACTTCCCAAACCACATCAGGTTCTATCTTAAAGCACAGTATCAAAAAAGAAATCTTGAATAAAAGTAGCAAGGCCTACAGCATGTTCATGATTTAATGCTGATTGAGATCTGCAATTATTTTAAATGATGAACATGAAGACTGGATTTGTAATCTCTCTTTTACAATGGGAGTGACAGTGTGTTTATTAAAACAAAGACCTACGATTCAAAAAACCTTCTTAATATTTTTAGCTTAAAAAAAATTCTCTTTGAGTTGGTCAAAACTGGCAGAAAAATGGAGGTGCAGCTCAGTTAGATTTATTTCCAGAGCCAAAGCCCACCCCAAGCATAACATTATGGAATTTGTCAGTTTCACTAAAGAACTTTTTTTAAATATTTTAACCCCATATACATTACCCACCCAACACGTAATCATTATTTGGAAGAAAGAGGACAGCGGTTCCCCATTTCACTCCATGCTGCAATGTGCTCCAAGGGTGCTGTGAGTGATCTCTCCAAATGATTGTGTGCTATGTGCTCAGTTCAGCTGAACAAGGTCTCTTCCAGTGTTCCCATATGAGTATACACCAGCTGCCACCAGTGGGGGGTTGATTGAGGGTTGTGACCTGGGAGTCCCTAGCAGTAAAGGCTATACCTCTTACAGAGGGTGAAGACAAAGTGACTACATAGACTCTGCACCTTTTCATTAACCAGCATTGACCCCACTGTGGTAAAGAGGATCCACATAACCTGCCTTGTATCCCTTAGTTCCTCCTGAAGCATAATAGTGTTGAAGTGCACATTAACTTCTCAAGAGGCACACAGTTCCCTATTCAAGCCTAGTACACCTTAGTTTTTCAAGAGGTGTAACAATGACCAGGTCCACCTTAGCTCCCCTAGAAGTATACCAGTCCTATAGTACCTCCATGACCCCTGACACTTGAACAAAGTTTATGGACTCTCTAAACCTATAATACACAAACAACTAAAAGATGCACGAGACACAAAATATTTTATACCCTTATGAAAAAGAGAGTGCACCAAGGTTCAGTATGTGAAATTGGCTTCTAAATGCAAAACTGATTTTTAAACATGTTTATAAGACCAGGCTTAACTGGTAGCTAACTCCTCAGTGATCAGCATATAGTTATCCAACTTTGCTAAGGCATAGTGGTGTAAATAGGTTGATTTGACTTCTGCAAATGAAAATGGCCAATCATGGAGCTTACAACTGCATTTGTTAGTATTCTAGTGGCATTTTATTCAAGAAGCTTAAAAAATGTGGTTACCAAGTGTCAACATTAGCTAGAAATTGTTTTTACATTAGGTTCAGTGGCAGACAATTGTTATTTATGCCAGTAATAAAATTAGCACCAAAAACCCAACAAAATGGTAGCACTGTCATCTCCTATGCTAACTCATGCATATTGCCAGTATGTTGTCATTAATGTGGAAAAATATAGTTATGGCGGCATTTTATTAGATCCATGTGAGGATGACATCACTTTGCTTCAATACAGCTATATACAACAAATTTGTTACAAAACACCACCACTACTATTCACCTTACAATTTCAGAATTGATGCAACAATTTGCTCCATTGCAGGGGCAATATGCCAGATGCTGAATTTGCATAATTGTTTTGACTGCATTACAGGGGATTGAAACAAAACGATGCAAACTAAGACAGGGAAGACAAATAATACCTGATGTATAGGGATGGATTCTAAAATTGAAAATTGGTTCAGCACATTTTTAAATAAACATTTAAACTCTGGCATCCTAGTAGTTTGTAGCCAATTGCTAATACAATGTCAGAATAAAACCTCAAACGGCAATCAAAGAGACAGTCAAAAGCAAAGTGTCCTCTTACAAGTTCAGGTTATCAGAAACACAAGTGTTATAATCAAATTGTCTCAAAGCCAGTTAAAGGCAAAATGTCATGATGTTACGTGTACAACAATCCAGGTAAGAACAATGTAGAAAAAGTTACATGTAGTCCAAGGAGATCTCTTTTCTTTTCCCCAGAGGAACAGAAAAGAAATTTGTTCTTTGGACCTCATAATTCCAACCTGTGTAAGCAGAGTGCATATCATGGAGCCCTTCCAGTTTCCACTATTGCTTTGGTGAGTGGCCTAAAAATAAATCCTAAAGGTTACTTATTTAATTAAAATTGTTTTCTGGTTGCTAGAGTCAGTAAACCTAGCAAGCTAAATCTACCTTAAGTGCAGACGGAAAACATAAAATGATGTGACCTTGTCAGGTGGCATTCTAAAATCCATTGCAGATTTTTTGTGTTTTTATTTTTTTTTTTTGGACTGCTGGGTTTCTAATAAGCTCCGAATCACAAGGAACTCTCTAGTGATGCCCCTTCCATCCCAGTGTATCCCCACTCCTCTCCGTATTTTATTACATGATTATTAGAATGGTTATATATATCTATATATCTCAAGACCACATGATGTACAGACCACTGTATTCACGTTTTAAGAAGAATAGAATGGTTTTAAGTGTATAAAGCAGTGATTAGACTCTTACGGTAAGTGCTTTTTGGTGCTAATGTATTTCTTTTGTGAGAATTATACATTTACCATGAAAGCATCTAGGCAACTGAAAAAAAAAGGACTAAGGAATTTTATATTGCAGTCTGGTTGTATAGCCTATAATAGAGGTCATATCTGAAGGTCCTTTACAATCAGAATGCTTTACCAAAGTTTTTTCATTTTCTCTCTCGTGTACTTTGAAGTTGTTTACAGTATACTCTTGTTTTGTCATTTATGAAATTGGACATTATAGAATAACCTATATAAAAGAGGAATAAAAGTCTTTACCAGATCAATATCGTATTCTAAAGGTTAAATGGTTTCAAGTTGTGACGAGTTAATGTCAGTAGAGAAGTGTACTGTTCTGCTTCATTGGATCATTTACTGGTCAAAATGCTTACTGATTCGAGTTTTGAGTTAAGATACATGCCATGTTGAACCCTTAGTTTAGTATCAGCTTGTTTTCATTCCAGTTCAGTAATAGTTTGCTTGATCAGGGTGCTCTTCTAATTTCCTCTGTAGTTAAAGCCCACTCCGTCTTAAAGGGATTGTTCATTATGGTGCAAAACATTTTTGTATGTTGCAGATAATTGCATTGGAAGACAGTTTGCAACTGGTCTTCATTTTTTTTTTCCAGATCTATAATTATTTAAGTTTTTATTTTTGCTTTTTTACATGTTTGTTACTGTTTAAAATTTAAATGATCTGGTTGCTAGGGTATATTAACCTGGCCTCCTGCCACTTGTTAGGGTTAGACTGAACAATACAGGGCCTAAACAGAAGGGCAAGTAATGAAATATAATTCAAAATATCGTGCTTTAGATTAATTGATTCTCCTTTAATAACAGAGGTCATTTCTGAAGGTCCTTTAAGATCAGAATGCTTTGCCAAAGTTCTCATTTTCTCCCTCTTGTACTTTGAAGCTGTTTACAGTATACTCTTGTTTTGTCATTTATGAGATTGGACATTATAGAATAACCTATATGAAAGAGGAATAATGTCTTTATCAGATCAATACCATATTATAACGGTTAAATGGTTTCAAGTAGTGACAGGTTAATGCTAAATCCATGCCATGGGTAGACTCAAAGCAACAGAAATGTAAAGTTTTTTCCAGTTACTGCAAATAATTTTCCTTTCTGTAGTTACTTGTTCTTTACCTACAGAACTAGAAATAGACTGGACATCAGAAGCACAAGACCTACAGCACCCCTCTATTTTAAGGCTAAGGCAATTATATGAGTAGAATAAGTAGAATTGGGGGGGGGGGTTAGTACTGATTTGTCTTTAAAATTGGGGATTATGGCCATCTTTCATTTTAGTCGTTTGAGAATTAATCGAAATCCACAATGCATAAATTCCACAGAATTAAAAAGCTCTCAAGCAAGAATGAAAGAACAACAATGCAGAAAAGACAAATGTATCTATTCTTTAAACCATGTTTTTATCTTCTAAAATGAAGATATCAAATTTAATTCTTATTTTCATCTTTGATAGCTCAAAATTATTTTTCTTTTGCTCTTTATGAAAGCAAGATTGAAAGCTGTCACGTGAAGGGACTTGTAACGTGTGGATTTCTCTGGGTTAACTGTGACCTTACAGGATCCATCACTGAAATTGCCAATTCGAGGAACTGGAGCAACCAGAGCCCATTATGCTTCTAGAGGCACTAAGGTGTACTAAAGACAGTAACAAATACAGGAAAGTGCAGGAACAAGAAGGGTAGTGAATTCTCTTACCACAGTGGAGTTGGCACAGTATAACTCCGAGGTGTGGAGTCTAAAGAGCATCCATTCTTCACCTTTAAACCTCCGCAAAGGACTATGGCCTTTGCGTCGAGGAAATTCCTAAGTTGCGGTCCTCTGGTTAACCTTCCACTAGTGGCAGCTGGCTGAAACACTTATGGAGACTTTGTTGGATACAGGAACTGCAAAACTACAACTCACTAGATTACATGGAGTGTAGCATACCTTTAAGCATGGAATAGTAAAATCAAACACTGGAGTTGTCAGGCAAAACAATTCAGAAGCAGACCTGAAGATATTCTGGCAGGCTGGGCTGAAGAGCTGACACTCAAGGGTCCATGGGAGAAGCTGAAGCAGGACTTCTGAGAAGGCACAAGAAGCTGATCAAACAGTGTAGCAGACAATTCTAACACAGGAGCTGACAACAAGCAAGAGCACTGTGCAACAGCACTCTCCCTTTTTGAATTTGGCATGACGTCAGAGGCTCCAGATTGGATAGTCAACCCAGAAGTTGCTTATGATATAAGGTTTGTGATAGCTTTCCTGCAAATGAACAGCTAATTTGGAATATTTTATCTTTGTGGACTTTTGTTCCTTTTAATTCTTTACAGTTTACATGGACATGTAAAAACAGTGCACAGTACATACTTATAGCATATGTATATGACGAAAAAGCATTCAGTGTAACTGAAAAAACATAAGTTCACATAGTAATTGAACATCAAAGAAGTTTACGTCAGTTGTAAAAAAAAAAATTATAGTTTATCAGTAAGGAGTTTGAAAATGGTGGATTATTCAACTGATGTTTAATTAAAACAGAAATGTTTGTGAATATGACAGAAAACACCATTGTTCGAAAGACAAGTTGTGATTATTGGTTGAATACGAAGACTTATTTTTATACATGAAAGAGGTATAGCAGAATTAACTCCAGCTGTGTATACATATATGTACTAACTCTCTAAACTGTGATATACATTGAAGGTCAGTTGTAGTAAGGAGACTTAACCCTTTTTTATGCAAATGGATCCTTAATGGATTCACTACAAACAGAACCTTACAAGAGTGGAAAATGCTAAAGTGAACTTTTAGTGTGAGGTTCTGAGCAAAACTATGCTTGACCTTGTCTCAACGGGATTAGCCGACTGATTTTCTTCAGATGCCAATGTAAAAGAGAAGTGAACAAAAATAAGGGGAAAAAAAAAAAGTGTGTAGAGAGAAGTCTTTCTTATGTTTGACTTTTAGTATCAACATTTAGCCATCTGTGCATCTTATGATCTTAGAAGCTCAATTAAACACAGACACAATCCTACCCGGAAGAAATGGAAGATTCTGCTTTGTTTTAAAAGATGAATTCACCTTAAAATAAATCCCATCTTACATGACATACAACTATCCTGTAAACATAAGTACATTCAAAGGTCAAGAGGTGTACACACAGTGCATCATTTCTCTTGGGGAAACTTTACAGGTAAGAAATCACCTAGGATTGTAGCCAGTTTTCCAGAGAGACATGACTACAAAAGAGTACTTATGACTTGTGCTGAAGTGTAGCATATAGCCAATACTATAACATAGTAATGGGTTGTTCAATAAGACACATCAGGTTCTCAGTCCCTCTACCAGACTATAAGTTCCTGACCCAAACTATGACATTTAATACAGGTATTTCTATTGTATGGTTTCTTTACTGGGCATCAAGTCCCAAGAGAAAACAATCCAAAAATGTAGAAACCTTTTCCAAGTCTTTCTTGCCCTAAATTCTATAGAATGTCTATACATCCTATAGGCAAATCTCAACAGGATTTCTTTTCTCAAATAGAATAAAACATATTTAATATAAGTTCTTACTAGTGCTTAAAAAAGGCAGAATTACATAGCTCTTCATGTTTTATTTTTTGTACCTATATTGTACCTACTGATCAGTTCTATTAGTTTATAAATTATGCAAAGTGAAGAAGAGGATTCTGCTGCACCAGAAAATGTAAGCTGTAACACCAGTGAATCTTGCTAAGCCTTGCAGGGTATATCCATGTATTGCAAAACGTATGTCAGATACTTTAGAATGCAGTTTATGGGCATGACAAACTATGTCAGATGGCCAGTTTCACCAAATCTGCCACTATATTAGTTAAGACATCCTAAGAACATGTCAGCGCTGCTTGTTCCTTACTGGAGGAAGTTGGTGAACATAGGGTGATGATCACCTGATATTGCACATTTCTCAATTACTGTGGCCATCAGATGTAGTCATTTTTGATAAGGTTCTGAGTAAACACAGAAAGAGACACAAATTAGCAAAGAGATGGGAATTAAATTAATCTTTTAAACAAATTAAAACCCCTCTTTTAACTGAAGTCACTAGTTCAAGTGCCATCAAAATAGAATACATTCCAATGACTGTCATAATCCACATGGTTTGCTTGGGATCAACAGGTACAGCACAGAACATAGCTGGAATAGATAAAAATTATTTCATTCATTCAAGTATTAGTCTAGCCAAGAAGCAAAGAGGCTTGTACACATCAGTATGCATTTCACTAAACTGATATTAACACATCTATATTTAGATTCGGATATTCTTTCCTGTGCAAAGGAGAAATACAAAGTTTCTGTTAACTGAGCGTGGACCTTCTTTGGCATAATAAATATAACATTTATGCATTCTTTCTGCAGTTCATGATGCCAGTCTCTTTATCAGGGATATAGGACTAAATTAATTTTGGTTTATTCAAAGTGGTCCCAATGCATAATATGGCTCAATTGGAGACTAAACATCTTTCTAAATGACTCTTCTGGATTTCTCAGTTACTTACATTTACATTAGCCAGAAAGATCTTTTTTCATATCTCAGCTAAATTAACAGACCAAAAGGTTTTTGCTTTTCGATGCTCCCATTGTGTGCAATCAGAAAGCAGTGACAATGATAATCTAAGATCAAAGATGAAATGTTTATTTAATGCTGGTGAGCAGACAATGGAGCAACTGATGTCAGAAAATTAGGCAAATTTTATTCTGCAATCTATTATATGCTAAAAAAAATATCATATCTTTAGTACCAACAGAAAGCTGCTGATAAGTTTATTTACACTTTTAAAAAGGTCTGCCAGTCTCAATTTATCAGTTGCTTTAGTGTGACAATTTATTCAGCGTTCTCTCTTACAAGTAAAAAGCTACATAGGAAGCATGATTGGTGATAGCTTCTCCTCTTCAATATGGTAGAACAGAGATAACACAGTGCCCAAAAGCTCTATAGATGCCTTTTGTCTGCTTTGTCTATTTTCATTACTCTATCAGAATCTTCATTTAATATAATCAAAAAAGCAAGGTAATTGGTTCACTTATCAGTTATCATCACACTCGCATATTTATCATGTCAAAATTATTTATGTGGATAGCCAGGTTCATCTTGACGCATTTAGAAACCTTAAATTTGAATAACTGTTGTGTCAGCCGGGTTATCAGAATTTCAGCATAAGCAATAAGCTTTCGGAACAAAAGAAGTCATTGATAAACACCCAGGAAAACCCTATGCAGAATTGTCTATAGACTTTTACATTTCATCTTCTATACATTGTGAAAAACACATTAAAGTGGCTCACTATGGAGATTCAATGGAAAGAATTTACTTTTGGAATGGTATGCATATATTGGTCTGAATTTTGAATAGAATGGCAACCCACATGGGTAATGTAACCAATAGCATAACACATACTACTAAGTCAAATTATTTGTGGTTCTTATTAAAAAAAAATATCTTGCAATTAATAGTAATTTGAATTTTTAAAGGTGGTTATTTTATATAAACTGAGGACTGATGCTAACTCAGCCTAAAACAGTGCAAGCATGGTGTTATGCGACTTGCATCAGTGATGTCAATTGTTGCAGCAAATCAGCAAGTAACATTCATCTGTGCATCTATCAGAAGTGCCACTTGGGAAATCCAAATTTATGTTGCACTATGTTGCAGTTTATATGGGTTGCGAGTACCCACCCATAGTTCTTGCATAGGGGGCTTTATGAATATTGGCCTGCCCCTGAATCAAACCCAGGTGATTTTGAGGATGTTTTAGGAATGATTTTAACTAACTCTTTATTATTTTTTCCTAGTGTTTTTCATATGTGCAGGCTTTATTATAGTCCCTTTCATCCCACCTTTCTTCTTCCTTTCATGCTAGCAAAATTGATAAACTATAATCACTGATCAGAGCTTGTAGATAATTTTTTTTATTATAAAAATATTAAATAGATTTAAAAAAATTAAATAAAATTAAATATAAAAATCTCCCACCTAGATTGTAAGCTCTACGGGGCAGGAACCTCCAACCTCTTGTCAACCATAACCCAGCACTTAAAGGGCAAAATTTATTAAGCCCGAAAAGACTCCAATACTCAGATTCGAGTTTTTTCGGGCTTAAGCTCGCGAGATTTCCCTGCGAGATCATCCCGTGGCAATTTTGCTTTCCGAATTCCGGAATTAGATCTTTTGATGGAAAGGTAGCCATCTCTTCTATGGCTACTAAAACTTTCGATCAAAAGATCCAATTCCGGAATACGGAAAGCGAAATCCCCGCCGGATGATCTCGCGGGATCATCTGGCGGAAATCTCGCGAGACATTTAATAAACCTGAAAAGATGAAATCGCGTCTTTTTGGGCTTATTAAATATTATCCAAAGTGTATAATACACTTTTCTTATGTCTGTACTATATTTGTATTTTTGAATTGTACAGTGCTACATAAATTTGTGGCGCTTTATAAATAAAATTATACATACATACATACATACAAATAGCATAAACATAGGAGAAATATAACTTTGTGCAGGTATTTGTGCAAGGGGTGGAGACATCAGAATAGAAGAGTTTAATTTGGATTCAGGGCCGGGACTAGAGGTAGGCTGCACAGGGAGCCACCTAAGGAACAGTCTATGCTGATGGGAGTGGGGGCAATTTCGGGTCCCCCTCTCCCATCTCCCAGTCCTGGATCTCCTCTGCTGTAGCATTAATAGCCTATTTATGACAAGAATGCTACATTACACCACTTTCTACTATTTCACTGACTAAACTCAGTCTCTGGATTATTCATTTAAAAGTGAATTCTCATGCCTATTTCTAAGAAGTATTGGCTATGAATACTTGCAAAATAGGCAACAAATATATGGACAAGCAATTGTGGTTTGCTCAGCAGTAAAGCATTTCACTAAAAACATAGTAGAGGGTGTGAACTAGTAGTGCATTTCACTCACACACCTGCAGTTTCACACATGGCATTTAATGAAACAGATTTTTTTAATCCTATTTTTAGTCATTCGTGGGTTTGAAGAAAAAATATACAACAGGTACATATCTCTAGACCTTAATTACATACTATGATCATCAACAAGTTTTAGGCAAAAATTAGATCATTTCTTGTGTAGATAGATTTGTAAACAAGTCTGATGCAAATCACTCTAGCTACAAATTAGCTGTTGTGTTTACAGACTAAATATAATAACTATGGTAGATTGTACAAAGTAGTTTTGTGGTAAATAAAGGGAGTTTCCATATATGATAAATGGCTTTACAAAGATCCAGGAGAGTACCTTGAATTTTTCCATTTTTTGTAGATTATTGCTGAGGACGACACCCGGGTATTTGTTAATTTGTGAGGAGGTGTGCTGGATATACCCTGCACTAAAGCACAGTACACAGAAGTACATGGAACTTCCTGTAAATTATAATCTTATAATCTGTTAGTTCTGACATCACAACTGTACGATTATAACTTAAAGCAACCATCACTTCCCTGCCCTGTTTAAAACCATTATTTTCAAACAGGTTAATGCTTCATCTTCTCTAAAACACTTCTCTTACCTGCCTCTGCATCCCTCAAACTGCCACTGTACCCTTCAAGTGAATAAACATGACACAGGGGATCATGGAATTTGTAGTCATGCATTTTCTAAAACTTTTTTTCAGGGCTGCAAAAAATTCTGTGATATAGTGACAAAAGGAGGACTTAATTAAGCAGGGCCGGGTAAAGGTTTTTTGAGCCCTAGGCGGAGTAACAAAAATGTGCCAACCCCCCCGGTGACCAACATTCCACCACCTGCATAATCCTCATAGGTATGTGCAGGCCATTTCATTAGGGTGTGCCCCCAAAGAAGAAATTCTTAAAGGTAAAGTTTTTCCCTGTCCCCTTCCCTGCTGCCCCCCTCCCTGCTGATTTCCTTCCCCTTCTGCCCCCCTTTTCCCTGAGCTACCTGCCCCATAACCCCCCTCCCAACACTGTACTGCCTGCCCCCACAACCCCCCTCACACACTGTGCTGCCTGCCCCCACAACCCCCCTCCCTACTCCATGTCCTCTGAAGGGGGGGCGCTATCCTGATGCTCGCCCCCCTCCTTTTC
>JAKJJM010067425.1:0-10433 GCA_021901965.1 Pipa carvalhoi | reverse complement strand
TCCACCACTGCTAAAAACTGCCGCTTTTTCCTTCGTAACGTTGCCAAGATCCATCCTTTTCTCTCCCAGGCCACTGCTAACACCCTTATGCATGCCCTTGTCCTATCCCGCTTGGACTATTGCAATACCCTTCTAACTGGAATTCCAGTTTCCCTTCTTTCCCCACTCCAGTCCATTCTAAATTCTGCTACTCGAATAATCTCCCTCTCTCCACACAAGTCTCCCTCCCAACTCCTGTCAGCTCCTTGGCTCCCAGTTAATAAATGTATTATCTACAGTGTCCTACTTTTGACATTTAAATTGCTCCACTTTGTGCCCCTCCCTACATATCTTCTCTTAATTGCTCGTATGCACCTAGCCGTCAACTCCGCTCTTCACAAGGCAACCTTCTTCAGGAACCCCTCACCAAAACTGCTTGTTCTCATCTTAAACCCTTCTCTCTTGCTGCCCCTTATCTTTGTAATCTATACGCCTTTACCTCCGCCAAGAGCAATCCATCAATATCTTCAAATCTAAATTAAAATCTTACCTCTTAGAGCACTAGCACTGGTTTTCATTTCTGTATTATATTTATGCAACTATTTATTAAAATTTATATATTTGTTTATTTATTTTCTTATTTAATTGACACCTATAGCCATATGAACTGTAATTTTATGTTTGTGCACTTGTTACCCTCCTATCTGTTTATGTAAGTCTCCCTACTATTTAGATTGTAAGCTCTACAGGGCAGGGTCCTCCATCCTCTTGTTTCAATCATGGCCTGGCATTTAAAGTGATGTATTTTTGTTGATTATATGCTTGTAATTTACTTCACTTGTTCTTTGTTAAGCACTTTTCCCTTGTCTGTATTATAATTGTATTGTATTGTACATCACTGCGTAACCCTGTGGCGCTTTATAAATAAAAATATACATACATACATAGCTATAGATAACTTATTATTTTAGCCGCAGACCCATGGAAACACTATTGAACACACATTGTGATATTCCAATGAGTTGAGTGAAGTGGCAAAATCAGCTCTGTTTATCCATATGTAATGTATATATTCAAGTATCACTGCCTTTAAAAGATAAGTAACATTTAAGTTTTTGCAATTTAATGCCAGTGTTCTTAGGCTTGTTGAAGATATGATGCAATGTGACTTTTAAGCAAATGTGAAACTATTGTCAATACTGCCAGTGTATATTAGATTAAAAAAAATTCCTTGTTTTCGGGCCAGATTTTCCAAGGGCTGAAGGTCTCCGTTTGTGCCTTTGCTAAGGCATTTCCGCAAAGTGCATGAGGCGCCCCGCTGAAATAGTCGCAGATGCGCTTCATGCACTTCAAGAACAGGCAAACAGAGCGACGGCATCTTAGGGGACATCTTATGGTCTGAGGGGTTTTATAGTTCAAAAATATGGTACATAAGAAAATGCATTTCATATCCAATGCATGTTTGTAAGCTTATAGTAGATAGGTTCTCCCTGGGTCTGAGATGGGTATTAAATATCAAAGCACAGGTTCCTTCATTGGAGAACTGTGATATCTCCCATATGTGTCTTCCTCATTCATGAAAATGAAGAAAAATCGCAAACGCACCTGTGCTGCCACCCCTTTATTGGGTGAAACAAGTGAAATAACACTACAGGCGAAATTTAATATGGTCGGAAAGACCGCTATTGGTCTTTCCGAGAATCTCGAGCGAGAATCTCGGGTTGATCCGGCGAGATTCTTGCGTGAGTTGTTTGATCGAGTTTTTCGATCATGTTTTTTGATGGAATGGTAGCCATAGTGGCTACCTTTCCATCGAAAAACTTGATCAAAAAGCTTTATCAAACTTGTCCGAGAATATTGCGGGATGAACCCGAGACCTCGCGTGAGATTCTCGGAAAGACCGATAGCGGTCTTTCCGACCATATTAAATTTCGCCCTACGTGTTGATAAAGGGCAGGACGCCCGAAACGTAGTGTTAGTTCACTTTATTACCCAATAAAGGGGTGGCAGCACAGCTGCGTTTGCGAGTTTTCTTCATTTTCATGAATGCGGAATGTTTGTAAGCTGTGGCTTCTGGACACATTTTGAAACATTTAATTCATTATTATTCATTTACTAAATTCTCTTCTATATTTGCTCTTAGTAAACAAGTCACACTGATCGTGAATCAGCGAAGGACATAGTAACCACACTTGGCGTGCTCACAGATTAGCTAATCATGAACCTTATTAATGTTATCTTTATTATATTACTGTTATTACAGCAGATGTAGTTATTGAACTACAAATTTAAGTCTCATTTTAAGCCATGGCATTTTATAGCAGGAAAAAAAAAGCAACTGTGAGTCATTGATTTCAGACGACATCCACAGCAAAATGCCTGGCAACTATGTCTAACATTAAACATGCCTCTGATGTATTATCACATGGTATAGTGCATCCAGAAAAGTCAGTATTTTGTGGTGTTCATCCTACTGAAATCAATGTCCCACAGTTTGTCTATGTTTTGCTTTGTTTGTTTATAGTGTTTCACCCTGTTTAATTAGGATATTGTTGGCCAAGTTGTTTAGATGAAAACAGTGAAGCCAGCACCACAGTACAGACACAACTGCATCCCACTGATTTTACTCACAACTGCAACAATAGCACCTTGGTTTTCCACACAAGAAGCAACCACAACGTGTAAGGTCGCAAAGCAGTATTAATGGAGCTGGCATTGACATTAGCTGGAAACTTTTTCGTTGTCTCTTTTGCTGTGAACATCTCAGAGAAGAGGCCCGGCTCCCTGGGACTCAGATCCGGTCACAGATGCAACCCCTATTGGTATACTCCTGATGATAGTCCAACTTATCAAACTTCTACTGTCTGATCTGGGAGGTAAACCTTTCACTGGTACTAATATAGCAAAAGGGCACTGTAGTTACCATCCTGACAAAATAGACACCAAATCATTTTTAGACATTCTGTATATTTATCATTTTTAACTTATCAGATACTTTGTGATTGTTGATATCATCACTGATGTCATAGTGGATATTGTGTTCATAGAGGTAAAGAAATATATCATATATCTCAGCCTTTTGCTAGATGAAATGTGGTTCAGTCTCAGTGTGCTACTAATGTACAATGGTGACCTGATATCCAGAGAGATTACAAAACTGGGGAAATAATTGGAAGTGAAATGGAGTTTGAACTTTGCAGGCTGCGCTAGAATATTTCCAAAGGGACCATATCTACAAAAATGGTTGCATGTTTTCTGCAATTGTTGCTGACAGGTTTCCCACCTTGTTACTGGATTTCATCTGTTCTATAGACATGTTTCATAATAGGACGAGGCATCGAAATTGATTGGCAATACCCTCCTGGCCACAGACCGAATGTGTTTAAATAGATTCAATGCATTGTTACCCAATGCCTTATTTATGTTTGAATGATTTCTTTTTTCTTGGATCTCTGAGTAGTTTTGTTTCAGTACATGTTACGTGTAAAAATCCAGTATGTTATATTTACACTTTATATATTCGAAGCACCTTAAATAAAAAATGGATGAAAAAATGTCTTTGATATTCAGTTTTTTTCTACCGTAAACTAATGGTACAAGCTCTCCTCTCTCAATGAAACAAGCATAAGCAGGTATCTGATCAAAACGCTCACGTTTCTACATTATTTATTTGCTCACTGTCCGCTTATTAGCATCATTTAACATCTGCAGAATATTATACAGCTCCAAATAACATTTGAAGTATTCTTTTCAATGATATAAATTGTTGAGCATTTTACTAAGACATTAGCCTTAATATAACAGAAAATTGCCGGATGCTTGCGATTCATTATGTACTGCACAAACTACATTTTACTGTTCTAATAAATTTAATGTCGGTGAATATCCTGGTGTACTTCATATGAGAAAAGTGTCCATTCAGATTGACAGATCCATCCCTTTGTTGAGATGAGGGCACATAACGTTTAGCATCATTTTGAAGATAGCCTTTATTAAACTGAAATCTTTTTTTTTTTAAGGACTGTGCACCTCAATTGCTCACCTCTAGTAAGCTGTCTGACAGCTCTCCTATTGTCTTTAAGCATTGACATTAATGCGACAGCATAAACGTATGACCTATCCTTTAACTGTTCTGTGAATGTTGCTGACTGCTAATGGTCATTAGGACTGCACCATTTGTAGATCCCTGGCTGACTTTTAAGCTAAATTGAGTTATGAAATGATGGACTGAGCTCTGTTGTAGCCATTGAATATACTGTTAAGTCTTTCCAGCCATAAAATAGGTTTGTATCCAAATCTTATATTTCCTCTATCCCTCTGGGCAAATGGAGGATGGAAGAGGATCTGACAGATCCCCTCCTGTGGCACAACCCACCCTCCTGCATAATAATTGCCCATAAACCATTGGGAAAAGGTGTATAGTTGGGGGTCAGTAACTGATACTATTTAAGATACTGCCCAGTCACCCAGGGTTTACGGTTCTGAATGTAATAGAACCAAGGGAGGTCCTATTGTGGATTTCCATCCTCTCTGCATAGGGTAGAACTATTTGGAGTTTACCTGTTGCTAGTTTGACTGTTCAATCATTTTATTGTTTGCTTGGCTTTAATTTTCTTTTGATTGTGGGAAAAAAAATATAACCACACCGTAAGATGAAGGAAAATTTAATAACTATAAACAAATACCAAGTAAAACATTAGCACAATACATTCTTATTCTTTTAATATGGAACTAGAACACAATGTATCCTTTTATCAAATGCCTAATAAAGGTGTCTTTTCGGGCTTATTAAATGTCACTCAAAGTGTTGTTCTTAAAGTAAAGTCTTTGCATCTATAGTTCCATGAACAGCATAAGGGATTGTTGTCTGGTGGTGCATTTAAATATATGCTCACTTTCATTAAAACTTCTATGATGTGGTAAAAATGCATTCTAACCTGGGGGCAGATTGAGGTGTTGCTTAACATTTTTGGACTGTATAGACACTATTATTTTGTTTTGTTCAATATAGTCAGGCAAAATAGTAGAAATATAGTACAAAAAGAACTGTTGTAATGAGTCATTCATGACAGGTTTCTCAGTTACCCTTTTTCTGATATTGTTTCTCCTCTCTCTACCTTCTGAATTCATAATTTTAGTTCTCAGTTCTTGTATTTCCACAGAGTCATTGTTTGTCTCACCTACTATAATGTTGTGAGCAGTAAGCTAATCTTCTATTTTATTTGCTAGGTGTGCTGTTCTGTTAGCTCTAAACAAGTCTTTATTCATGGTTTTTAAATCTGTTTGTTTGTAGGCCTCTTAAAAGTTCTTTTGTGTTTTGCCAAGGTTATCTGCTCATTTGATGTATCTAGTCTTGGTTATCACCCTATGAGGAAAAGAGCAACAATGATCTGTAGTTGAGTCATCTTTAGCACTAACTTTGGTCAACTTTTATTTTGTTTCTGTTGCACTTGACTAGAGTGCATTTGCATGCTGTCAAGTAGTCATAATAAGAACACTGGTCACAGAAATTAACATCTATTTTTCCTTACCACAAAGTGAACAAGCCAAAATCAATATGATGGAATGTCCAGAGGTCCAAATTTAGAAACCAAACAATTCATAAGTGGAATAACATAAATAAACCAATAAATGGGCACAAACTAAAGCAACTATTTATGTAATGGGATTCTAAGACATCAATACTTAGTTTTCTTGATATTTAGAAAAGTCTAAAAATTTCTGACCTGTTAAAACTGGTGAAATATCTGCAATATATCGATATTGCCATTTTTTGCTGATTTATAAAGCCTTTCTATTAAATTTTGTAGTCCAAAAGTGATTGCTTACTTTAGGCTGGCAAAAACCCATTATTCCTTACAAAGTAGGTCTGGTCAAGAACGTTATTATTGATCTGCAATGAAAGGGGAACCACACTGAAAACTATGCAAAGTATGCCAATTTATATACTTAGCAATATCAGTCTTTAACAATTTGAGGGGGTCATTCTGGTAGGTCCGAATTTTCCGTCCCGAATTCACTTATAGCAAACTCCCATTATAAAGTCGCGACCGCGACAATTCTCCCATTATAAAATCTTGACCACGACAATTTTTTAGTCACAGTCGCTACTTTATAATGGGAGTTCGCTATAAATGAATTCGGGATGGAAAATTTGGACCTTCCAGAATGACCCCCTCAATTTTTTAAGATATTGGTAAATTTTTTATAGGCCCTTTATAACTCAGCAAAATTGTAAAGACTAGCAAACACACCTTGTCTATATGCTTTGGCAGGGTATGACAATATATAGAAATAACAAAAGATAGGGATGCACACACAATTTAGCTAAGGGTACTGGACCAAGGGGAACAATTTCCTACCCCCTGGAGTGCCTAAGGCCTATCCTTGCAGATACAGTCCATAGACATAGGGTTCCAGGGCTTGCACTATCTCCTGCTCAATCAGAAACCACCTCAATTTCTGACACCCTTGCACCATCTGCTACATCTCAGAGATCTGAGCAGGCTAGCCACCTATGTAGTACCTAATGTCATCAGCCCTATGACCCCATTGTCCTTTATATATCAAGTCACACACCACTAAAGTCCCATGCCAGTAGCAGCAGCAGGTGCCACAGCTCTCCTGATACCATCACCTCTGCTACAGTCATGACTGCTGATTCAGAATGGCCCATTGTGTGGATCCTTGGCCACTCCTTCATCTATTGGGCTGTCAAGTATCCCTACATAAGGAGATTCATTGGGACTTTCCTCTGATACAATTAGGATTTGTTAGAGAGAAATAATTTAAAACAGACCCAGATCTTGCAAGAAGTATGTCAATTTAGAGGCTCAAAAGTGTTAATACATGTTGGGGAAACAACTAGGGTAAGATCTCATTTATCAGATAAAGCAGACCTAGCAACCTGCTGTGCACTTATACCTGGCATGGTAATAATTCAGTGTGATATAGTTGCAAGCAGAGTATGGGAACATATATTTGCTTTGGCCATTATTGTCACTATTAAAAATTGCAAAATAAAAAATGGATATATTGTAACTGAAGATTACACTCTATAAAATTACAAATCACTTTGAAATCTATATAAATTATATATTTATATTTTTCTATTCAAAACCTAATTTGTCAGTGTTACTATAAATACAATTAGGTTTTTTTTTACTTTTTTGACATTTCTTTATTTTCAAAATGGCTTTGTCAATTACAGTAATAATTGTGTATCTAAAGTAAAATACAAATGTGAGAAAGTCTGCAAAGAATTTACAATAATTTCTATGCTTTTCTGCTGTTCCTTTCAAGCTTTCAAGCACAAAAAAATTCCTGGAAAAAAAGAGAAGAAAAGAAGGTAGAATTTTAATTTAATTGGAAACCACTATGACAAGTAAATATTAGTAATACTTCTGCAAGATAAATGTAGATCTTTAGATGTTTTTTATCTTGTAGCACTACTGAATTAAACTACTTTAGTACATTAACGGAGCTTTCTTGTCATTTTTTGTTACAGGCTGTAAAATAGAGTTCTAATTAGAAGCAGACAGTTCTCTTAGAAAATGGTGAATTAGCATGGACCATATGTCCCTCTATTGTTAATGCTTACTTTTATCATCTCTCTAGTATTAGCCATTCCAGGCTTATTTAACATTGAGCAACTCATTGTTGTGTCTTGTGTAATACAAACCAACACAAAATGTAATGAGAATGGCAGGAGGATAAAGATGTTTTCTTGACCAATTTCCAGAACCACTGTGGTTTGTATAAACAATCACCAAACACCTTGTTCCCTGCAGAGCTGTAATTGATTCACAGCTGATATATTATAAATCAGATTTACATTACTTAATATGAATGAATGGGCAACTGTGGGCTTCCTTTCAATCTTTCTAAACCAACCTTTTGGCTTCCTGTATATGCAGAGCACTTGGCATTTGGAGAAAGATTAATGTATGATAGTGGCATGGTGTCCCTGGGAGAGGAGACAGAAGCATGTAAAACAAAGAAAAAAAGAGTGACCTAAGCCACTTTTCAGTTTAAATTGGTTGTTCTATAATCAATCTGGCTAAACTGAGTAAAGCAAATACAAAAACATATCTTTCATACTGCCTTTGGACACGAACGATAAACAAAGTAGCACAATAGTAGATGCTATAATTCAAGTCATGGAATATTATGAACAAAATCAATCTATGTCTGCATCTCTTGAATGCACATTTGATTATAACAGAGACATATCCAACAAACCAAATAGCAAAGAAAACCTTTATTTGCATTGCAAAATGCTTCTTCAAGCAACTAAAATATAAATTCTATAAATTGCAATATGTTTGCACTTTCTTTTTTTTAGCTGGTTGAATTTATCTCTATCCAATGCCCCCCCTCACCCCATCCCATTTTTCCTTCATCTCCCCTACCTCATAGCCATAAGCAGCGCTGTATGTTAGTATTATCTTATTATCTTGATTTTTTACTGAATGTTGTGCTTCTGCTTCAGATGTTCCTGTTTTCTTTTCTGAATTCTTTTTTTTCCATTATGCTCTTTGAACTGTAATACAAATAATTTAAAAATAAACTTGCCAATCCAAGAGAGAATCTTCCTTCCCTGGCATTAACAGCTCAGACAATGCTCCCTGGCAAATTATGCAAATGACCCTCTCTCATTGTATATATTTCCCAGGGAGAATAGCCTTACATCTCTCTACTTATCAACACAGTCTTCCTATCAGAACTAAATGTTTTAAAGCCTTCACACAGTGATCTAAACACCTTTGCTTTGCTGATGAGATTTACTAGAATGAAAATGATCTGTGCAAAAATGGTATTGTGTCACTGAAATTGAAAGATTACGCCTAATGTCCAAGTGAGCAAAATATAATTCACAGTTCTTGAAATAATGTCCCTTCCTTGAAGACCCTTTCCTTTTGAGGTTCAACTGTTCTCTTGTTTTTAAGTCTGTAGAATCCTTGCTGCAGCAGGTACAACTAGCTCTTAAAAAGGTACAATGCATATTTTGTCCAGCAGGAAACTGCTTTTATTGTACAGGGCAGAATGTCCCAGACACTTTGAGCTGGGTAAAGTAAACGTGTTTGCTTCAATATGATAACAATCAGGGGCACAGAAAGCATCACATCTTTTCTTCTTAGCATTTTTTTTTTAGTTTGGTGTATTACATTTCTGCCTTGTAGTGCCAGTATGTATACTTCTTACAGAAAAACAATGTTAAGTTTACTATCTTCTGGCTAAATACCATTGGTATTATACATCTAACCTTCCAGGGGGGACAGCACGGACCCCCCAGCTGTGGCATCTCCTACTGTTTTTTTCATTGGCTAGATGTCAATGAAAATGTCTTGTAACATAACGTCATTAGTGTTGTCACTGACACCCAACCTACTTTCTCCTGATTCAACTGGGTGTTTGCCACAGGCATTCTATGTGATATAAAGTCTTATCTAAAGCATTATCCAACATTTAATATGTCTTTTCTCTAAAGGCAGTGGGCCACGTAAAACAACAAATTTAAACATTTCAGATTTAACATAATAGCCCAGGAAAGACTTCAGTTTTGCTAACAAAAAGCATCCTCATTTTATAATATGTCATGTTTGTAAATATCCCCAGAAGTTGTCATGAAGTTTGGATTTATCATTAGATTTGGAAAATACATACTGTATCCTTGTATATTCCTCAGAGAACAGCTGTTTGTGGGTTACTTCCCTACATATTTGTATCATTACAATCACTTAGATTGCAAGCTCTATGGGGCAGGAACCTCCAGCCTCTTGTGTCAATCACAACCCGGCACTTAAAGTGATTTTATTCTTGTAAGTTACTCACTTGTATTGTGTAATGCACTTTTCCCATGTCTGTCTTATAATTGTATTGCTGAATTGTACAGCGCTCCGTAAATCTGTGGCGCTTTATAAATAACATTATACATAAATAGATGCATGTATTAATTTACACAGGGAACAGTGGATTGACTTATGCACACAACAGTACAACATATTTACAGCCTATTTTGCTTTATACAGTTTAAATATTGTATAGTATTCTTATTTTTTCTTATTTAAATTCTATGTTTAAATGATAACACTGGACATGCAATAATGTATCTACCAGTAGCAAGATCTATTTATATGAATTATGTAATTGTCTGGCAGTGTAGATTGATTCAATTTTCTACAGCCGGCAGAATTAATCATTTCCAGTTAAATGTTCCATTTCAGCTCATATTTAAATAACTTTGTGGAAATGGGCCAGTTGCTATGAAAGGGTAAGGAGGAACATTTGCACTGGTTGCCACTGATATCTATTGTTCTGCTAAAAGGAACACAGTTGGTCCTCGACTTACGACAGAGTTCCGTTCCTACGCGGCGGCGTAGACCGAATTTCGTCGTAAGTCAGACCACGTTCAGTACAGCGTACAGCGTATGCTATTTTTCCGCCGCTGAACG
>JAKJJM010067422.1:0-11068 GCA_021901965.1 Pipa carvalhoi | reverse complement strand
ATAAGGGCAGTCCCGATTTCCATATTATGGAAATCGGTGTTTCTCGATTTCCATAATATGGAAATCGGGTATTTTTACCGATCCGTAGCCATAAATTTAAATGGTTACAGATTATTTTGGTACAAGTACCCGATTTCCAGATTATGGAAATCGAAAAATACCAATTTCCATAATATGGAAATCGGGACCGCATGAAAGTCGGAAAGACCAGTACCGGTTTTTCAGACTTTCATAAATACCGCCCTAAGTGTATGCAGCTCCTGTTCTTGAGCATGCGCACATCAAAGCTGTCCAACCACTGTTTGGTCGCAGTAGAGACAGAGATCAAGGAGAAGGAGGGGGCGTGGCTAAACATTCAAGCTCCCCACACCAGAAAGTTTATTCAGGAGCAGTCACAGTTAAAGGCTGATTTTGAACTCTGGTGATGAGAGGCGAGTCTGGTTTTCTTAATGGTTTTTTTACTTGATAAGAGGTAAATGGGGATCTATTTATATCCAGGGTTTACTTATCCTTTAACACTGAGCCGGAAGGACTAAACACTGAGAGGGAGACGGGACTGCACACCTGGAATGTGCAGGGCTTCCTAGAGTAAAGGTATTAAATCAGGAGACACGAGAATAGTCAGGGATGAGCTAACAATCAGAACCAGGAAGCAATTAATTACAAAACCTAAACTGAGAAACAAGAGTCAGAGTCAAACAAGCCAAAGGTCATGCACTAAATCAAACTAATTGAATGCAGGAAACACTAGCTAATCTCACACTTAGCAAACCACAATACACTGGCAACACGGGGAGGAGTGGCTAGGGATTTAAAACCTCTGTCATGCTTTGATTGATCAGAGAACTCCCAAAGATTTAACCCCTGCCACACAAACCAGTGAGTACACCTTAACACCACCATAGGGGAGGGTGAGACTGGAAAAGGGAAAGCCCTAAGGTTGTGTACATAAACACAAAAAAAGGAGACATGCTGGAGGAAGAGTGAACTGCATTATTGTGAGCAAACTCTGGCCAAAGGAAAAGTTCCATCCAAATATCTTGGGACTCAGAAATAAAGCAACAAAGGAACTGTTCCAGTACTTGGGTAGTTCTCTCAGAGCTTTTGTTTGACTGAGGGTGGTAAGCAGAGGAAAAATGAAGATTTACCTTTATTTGATTGAAACCTCTCCAAAAACGGGAAACAAATTGAGAGCCTCTATCTCGGTGCTTCTCAAAGTGGTGGTCCGCGGACCAATAGCTGCCGGTCCGCGGCGAGGCTGATTGATTGATTAAAATCAATGACAAAAGCTGGGTGGTGGTCCGCAAAAAGCTGGGTGGCGGTCCGCCACCTTCCTGATAAATTCGTTGCCGGTCCGCTGGCAACGAAAGTTTGAGAAGCACTGCTCTATCTAACACAATCTCCAAGGGAATCTCATGGAGATGAAAGTTGTGAAGAATAAGGAGTTGAGCAAGTTCTTTTGCAGAAGGGAGTTTTCGTAGTGGAACAAAATGATGTGCATGATGACATCTTGATGTGCGTGGAAACTTGAACTGAATACACATGGAACAAGCAGCTACAAAGTCTTTGGCGTTATTTGGCCCCCAAATACATATTTGGCCCCCAAATACATATTTGGCCCCCAAATATAATGAGAGAGTAAGTCTAATGTCTTGGCCATACCAGGATGACCTGCTTGTTTGGAAGAGTGGAAGAAATGAAGAATACCTGTGCGGAAGTCTGAAAGTACAAAGAAACCAGGTAGCAAGGAACGTGACAGCCAGAATGATGGGGCCTCGATCCTCGGAGGACAGTTCGGAGTTAAAGCACCGGAAGAGGGCATCCGCTTTTTTGTTCTTACTACCCAGAATATACATGATAATGAAATTAAAGCAAGAGAAGAAAAGTACCCATCTGGTTTGATGTGGGTTTAGTCTTTGGGCAGACCTAAGATACTCTAAATTTTTATGGTCTGTTAGGATCATAAAGGAATGAACAGAACCTTCTAAATAGTGTTGCAACTCCGTCAATGCAAGTTTTATAGCCAAAAGTTCTCTATTACCCACATCATAGTTTCTCTTGGCAGGGGAAAAACGATAAGAGAAGCATACTGGTGAAGTTTCTCTGACTGATGGTCTTTTCGAGACAGAATTGCACCAGCCATAGTATCATACACATCAACTTCTAACCTGAAGGTTTTGGAGGGATCAAGATGACGGAGCATAGGAGCAGAAGAAAAGGCTTCTTTGAGAACAGAAAAAGAATGTAATTTCTCACAGGACCACTCCTCAGGTTTTGCACACTTCCTGGTTAAAGCAATGACTGGAGCCAAGATCGTGGAAAACTATTTAATGAACTACCTGTAATAATTGGCGAAGCCTATAAATCTTTGGATAGCCTTTACAGTTGTAGGAAGAGGTCATCGCCTTATGGCTGAAACCTTGATCGGATCCATTTCAAGCTTGCCAGAAGAGATAATGTAACCCAGGAAATTAACTTTGGAAACATGAAATTGACATTTCTCTATTATTGCATACAGGGAATTTTTCCTAAGGTGAGAAAGAACTTCCCTGACATGAGAGATATGTTCAGAAATAGATTTTGAGAAAATTAAGATATGGTCCAGGTAAACCATTACTGTGCGACCCAGTAGGTCCCTGAAAACATCATTCATAAACTCCTGTAAGACAGTGGGAGAGTTGCACAAAGCAAACGGCATTACTAGATATTCATAGTGACCTTCATGGGTATTTAAGGCCGTTTTCCACTTGTCCTCCTGACAGATACAGATTTAGTTGTAGGCTCCTCGAAGGTCAAGTTTAGAAAAGATGAAAGCTTCCTTTAAAAAGTCAAATAATTCAGAAATCAGTGGTAGGGGATAGGTATTCTTAATAGTGATCTTATTTAAACCACCTAAAATCAATACAAAGCCTAGGGTCACCTTCTTTCTTATCTACGAAAAAGAAACCTGCCCAAGCAGGGGAGGTAGAAGGCTGGATGAACTCCTTTTGCAGATTTTTTTGAATATATTCACGCATAGCTGCTGTTTCTGGAACGGACAATGGTTACACCCTTCCCAGAGGAGGAAATGCACCAGTAAGTAGTTCCACCGGGCAATCGTAATGTGTATGAGAAGGTAGGGTGTCAGCCCCCTTCTTACAGAAGACGTCTAGGAAATCATGATACTCAGAGGGTAAGGAGGACAGGCGTTTAGTGGAAAGCGAAACCTCAGATAGGGGTATCACAGAGGTATTAGGGTAGCACTTTCCTTAGCAAGTAGGAAACCATTCAATTACTCGATTATGAAGCCAATCTATTACAGGATTATGTAACCTTAGCCAAGGAAGACCTAAAATTATGGGAGTGGAAAGGATTTTGATTTTGATAAGCGAAAAGGATATTGTTACTGAATGTGAGTTCCCCAGAACAAGTTTCAGAGGTCTGGTAGAGGAGGAAACAATTTCCTCGGACAAGGGTTTTTCATCAATGGCCAGTACTCATAGCAGAGGAGTGGCATGATTGGAAAGAAATTTTCCTTTGCAAATGAAATGTCTATAAAATTACTGGCTGCTCCAGAATCAATAAATGCCCAGGAATCGATAGAGGAAACAGAAGTAGAGATGGTCACAGGCAAAAGGATTGGCCTAGGTTATTAACCCTCAGCTGACCTTGGCCCGGGAGTTTCCTGACTTCATTGGACAATTATGGACAATATGGCCCTTTCTACCACAGTAAAGACTGAGACCGGCCATACGACGCCAGAGACGTTCTTCGTCAGAGAGACGTTTTGCACCAATTGTTGGGTTCCTCTGTGACATTAGATGTGGAAGGGATTACAATAGAAGAGCCAAGAGGATGTTCTGGAGACAACCTATTTCCTCTTTTCAGCTTGTCATTACCTCAGGCGATTATCCACTTTAATACTTAGGGAAATCAAATCTTCCAAAGAAGTAGAAAGGTCTCAGGCTACCAAATGATCTTTTAAAGGGTCAGAAAGTCCTTGCCAGAAAGACTCGTTGTTTCAGCCGGTCTTGGTTGCCAAAGTGCATAACTCAATGGCATAGGCAGAATGTTGAGCCTGCTTGATTTGCATCAGATGGGAAGAGGTGGCTGTGGTCCGACCTGTCACATCAAACACTCGCCGAAGTGCCAAAATAAAGGTAGAAGAGTCACCAACCACTGGAAAATTACACTCCCACAAGGGGGAAGCCCAGGCCAGAGCATCATCAGCTAAAACAGAAGTGATGAACCCCACTTTAGCTTTTTTGGAAGCAAAGTGTATGGGAAGGAGCTCAAACTGAATCAAACAGTGATAGATAAAACCTCTGCAGGAGTTGGAATCACCAGAAAACCTTGGAGAAAATGGAATCCGAAGGTCTTTGCTCCCAGTTGGAGAAGTGTAGAGATGTTAACCGGAGCCACCGGAGGATGTCCAGATTGTAAACAAAAGGAAATAGAGTCCAAAACTTGAACCATCCTACTTTGGTGGGATTTGTAAGCATCCATACATCTAGCCAACGCTAACAACATCTCTTTGGGCATAATAGTTACTGCAGCCTCAGAGAGCTCCTTGGCCTGATTATGCTGTCAGGATGGGTCAGCAGAAGATTAGGCAGAAAAGGAGGTTGCAGCACAGATGCACAGTGGCTTGGCGCAAGCTAATCCAAGGGCATGGAGTCTAAGAAGTCCCCTGGTATTCACCTATGACCCCTGCAATGAGGTATGGGCTTTGCTGCAGGGAACTTCCAGGTCACGGCCCCTAGGGTAGCTGTCCACTGATGGAGAGGATCAAGAGAAAGACATAGTTCAGGTACTGAGCAGAAGGTCAAGGCAGGCAGCAAACAGAGTGGTCAAGATCCGTAGCAGAGGTCAGGGCAGGCAGAAGGCAAGGATAGTCCAGAAAACAGGCTGAGGTCAAACACTGAACAATGGAACAATAATCAGGATAGCACCCAAATACTTGCAAAACGGTTCTATAATCGAGTGTTGAAAAGGACTGACTGATTTAAACAGGCACAATGGCGGGAACGCGGATGTGCCAAAGTGACACAATCGTGGCAGAATGACGCGACTGTGACAGAAGTGACGCAATCGCAGCAGAGTTATGCAAAGCAATTGCTGTAACACCAGGGAAGAATGGCAAGTCCTATTGCTGACAGGCAGCTATTGGTCCCAATATGGAGTCTGAAAGGCTTCCCACAGATGGTGTAAGGTACACATTTAGGGCTACAGTGTGTATTGTAGGGAACCCTGAATCAGATTGTGCAGGCAGAAACTACTTTGACTGCTGATATGCTTCCTATTTATGATGAATATGAGTTTTATGGCAATACAAGTTTTATTGTTGGTGTTTCTTCAAAAATAAATGTCACATACAATTGTATTTTAAAGATATTTTTTTCTTCAGTTTTGCACCAAAGAGTAAAAAGCCCCTTTTGAACTACATATTACAATCAGGCTTTGCCCTAGGACCTACACTTTCCCATGTATATTATATTACCTTTCTATGTAATAGTTTACCATAAATGTATAGAATGCTTGATATAAACAATCTACACAATCTACATGGCTCCCCTAATGTTGCTGTCTTCTCAAGATCATGCTTTCACGCAGTGTGGTGGCTCAGTGATTAGCACTGCTAAGACCTGAGTTTGATTCCACTCTGACCAACATCTGCATGGAGATTGTGGGAGTTATTGACTAAAGACCGAATTGTCGCATAAAGGTATGAATTCGCTAGCTAATAAAGGTCACATACTACCCAATAGACAGCTACTGTCACGGTTGTGACTACATTATGGCTATATTGTTACGGGCGTGACTTTATTGTGGAAATATTGTCGCGGTCGGGACTTTACTATGGAAATTTGCTGTTTAGTCAATAAGGAATAGAGAATCAGGCCATTGCCACCCGAAGTGATGAGAATTCACTTCAGCAGTCAAATTCTCACTTTAGCCAATAACCCTCTGTAATATTCCTCCTGCAATTCGAAAAATTCTAGGTTAACTGAAGCTAGACTACACTGGCCCTAGTCTGTGTCTGTGACTGTAGGGAGACTAGAATATAAAATCCACAAGGCAAGGTCTGAAGTAAGTGATTAATTTCCTTCAAAGATAATGTTGACGAAACATCAATATGCACAAGAAATAAATAAAAATAATACACCCATTGGGCTCACACTGCCATGCTGACTAACTAAATAATAGGTGACTTTGTATTAAAGTAAAATATGATAGAAGAGGATTTAGAAGTGTTTCAGTATACTTATTTAATACATAAGATAAGGTCCTAGTTTTTTAGTAGGAATAGGTGACATCAAAGGCTATAATTTTGTTATGGGGTTATCTTCTTTTAAAGGAGAACTAAAATGCTCATCAGTCTACAGATCCATGCCTCCTCTTCAACATCACTGCTGTGAGCCAGTGCAGAAACAATATTATGGCCTAAAACTGCTTCTGCTCTTGCTAATATTGGCAAAGCAGAAGAGGAGGAAGAGGTGCAGGGGATTGTGTTGCTGGAAGCTGAAGAAAAGATGATCACTAAAAAAAAAAAAAAAGCAGGAGGCAGCACATGACTAAAGATAAGTATCAGTAAATATATAAAGCCCACCAATAGACTGATAAGCATCTTAGTTCTTCTTTAAGATCCTAAAAAAACTTTTTTACTGGTATGCCTGTAAAGTTTTCAATCACTTAGAACTGGTAATTATTTTTGTAACACTGTAAAAGCTTAAATAGAATATTGCAATAGTTGTGTAACAAATTATTTATTCTTGTTATCTCCTTCATTTTTCGATTTCAGAATTTGACTATGAGAGCCTGGGTTATTCTCATTTTATCCTTGATCCTAATTTTGGTAATTGAGGTGAATGCTCAGCGACGCAAGCCTCGGCCCACAGCAGGACGGACACTCAAGAAGCCAACCCCTCCAGCACCAGAACCAGTAGAACCCACTGACCTGCCACCCCCTCTTCCTCCAGGACCTCCATCTGTCTTTCCTGACTGCCCCCGTGAATGTTTCTGTCCCCCTGATTTTCCATCTGCTTTGTACTGTGACAGCCGCAACTTGCGCAAGGTACCTATTCTCCCATCCCGTGCCCGATATGTCTACCTGCAAAACAACTTTATAGATGATCTGCAGGAAGAATCTTTTAAAAATGCAACAGAGATTCAGTGGATTAACTTGGATAATAATCGCATTAAGAAGCTTGAAAAGAAAATCCTGGAGAAGATGGTCAACCTGACTTACTTATACTTAGAGAAAAACCAACTGAAGGAGATACCATCTTATTTACCTCCCAGACTGGAGCAGCTGCGCCTCAGTCGCAATCAAATATCCAAGATACCAACTGGGGTCTTTGGCAAGATGGAGCATTTGATCTTACTTGACCTGCACCACAACAAATTAAGTGATGGGGTATTCAACAAAAACACATTCAAGGGTCTGAAGAACCTTATCCAGCTGAATCTGGCCCACAATATTCTAAGGAAAATGCCACCCACAGTCCCCGAGTCAGTGAATCAGTTATTTCTTGACAGAAATAACATAGAAGACATTCCAGCAGACTACTTCAAGGATCTCCCAAACCTAGCCTTTTTAAGGCTTAATTACAACCAGCTGTCTGAAAAAGGACTACCTAAAAACACCTTTAATATCTCCAGCCTACTGGTGCTGCAGCTTGCCCACAACAAATTTTCCATGGTCCCATTTATTAGCAACAAACTGGAACATCTCTATATGAATGATAACGTGATTGAAAGTGAGTTGCATGCATATCTCATCTAGATTCTAGATTTTAGTTATAGATAGATAGTGATAGGGGGCAGGATATTGCCGTTAGACCAAAATGGCGTGTTCTGGAAAGCATGACATTAGCATAAGCATACCTTAAAAAAAAGAGTCATAAAATATGCCGGATGCAGGTTTGAAAAGATTTTAGTACTGTTAAGGTTCCTTCTTTTAGGGGAATGTTGGCTTAAATGCATTAGATACATCTGTCTTCCTTATTTAATATTGATAATCTGTTCACATTAGCTCCTGCTGACCTTTACAGCATATTCAAAAGTTATTGCATACTACACCAATGGAAAAATTGACCTAGACCACCTGTGCCCTATAATCCCCTAGCCAAGGCCATAGTCAGATCTCATTGTACAGCATTTTGGGATTGTAAGGGGGTCCCACAATTTATAAAAGAGTACTAAAGGCTTGTTCCTTCTAGGGGTGATTGTTAAGGGGGAAGGGGGGTAATACTAGTAGGTCTTTTATGCTCCAGTCCTGCCCTGCACAGAAGAAATCAGCATGCTAGTGAGAGCAGGAGACAGTGCTGGAGCATAAAAAAAACTTACTGGTAAGTATTTCCCCCTTTAAGAATCACCCCTATAAGGAATAAGCCTATAGTACTCCTTTAAATGTGGGGCCTTAGATGCTTTATTTTGCTGAGCCAGTCATGTTTAAAGGGACTTTTTACATATGATAATTAACCCTGTTGAAGCGGATTTTGACCAATATGCATTAAGGAGATATTATCATCCCTAAATCAGTAATACTTTACACTTTTCCAATATTAAACAATCCTGTTTAATTCATGATACATCCTTAACCAGCACTGAACCATTGTTTTGGTACTGAGGATATGTTAGTTTGTCTTCATGTTTCCTCATGAGCAGTAACAATAAGATAGTTAGGGCGAAATGTATTAAAATCGTAAAAAAATCGCAGCGAATTTTCGATTTTGCGGCCGCGATAAATCGAAAAATCGCGACCACGACTTTTTCCCCAATTGCATAATCGCGACTTTTTTCTAATTGTAAAATCGTGAGTTTTTCCTAATTGTAAAATCGCGACTTTTTTCCAATTGTATAATCGCGACTTTTTTGATAGTTGTAATATCGCGACTTTTTCCTAATTGTAAAATCGGGACCGCGACTTTTTATCGCGACCGTTACTTTTTCGATTTTGCACAAATCGAAAAATCGGCCGATTTTCGATTTTATTAAATTTCGCCCTTAGTGTCATTTTTCCTTCCAAGATAATTCCACCATATAATGAACTCTTTCATATTTGTTATGTATATCAACACTGACAACACAATGGAAATTCTAATAGAATGGGATTGGAAAAGAAGGCAATTCCTATAACTGATGCAAGATAGAAAAATAGTGTAGTTACCCTCCTTCTGACCAGATTGTCTAAAACAAACCTCCATAAAATGTCAAAAACTATCTGTTTCAGTTTCAACAGAGGAATATGCAGAATTCACAAAGAACATGGGTGTGGTAACATAAATGCCAACTTTAGTCATGTATAAGAGTGAGAAAGATCATATCCACTATTCATAGGAAACACTCATTCAAGTTTTACAGTCTGGGTTTGCATTTACAGCATGAATTAAAATTCTGACTACAGAATTATGCATTACATGAGTGTTTAAACCCTTGGAGAAACCATGGAAATAGTATAAGCCTGCTACAAGTAGCTGTGAAGTTTAGCCTTTTTAACTACAGACTGACTGAGACTGTTGCTAGAATTTTCTGGACAGAATGTAAGAATACATAATGCCCATCCTAATACTAGGATTCTCAGTGCCTTTCACACTTATACCAAGATACAAGGCTAGATACAAAGCACATTCTTTAATGGTGTCAGGGCGGGCACCAATACAGGAAGGAGGAGAAGAAGGTAGCAGCTGAGGGGAGTGCAGGTTACTAACAGAACCCAAGGCGCAGGGTCTAAGGCACACCCAATTTTCTCCTAGAGCCCCCGCAAGGAGGTTAGGGTACAAACAGAACACCCTAGAACAGAAGCCATATAATTGGGCGTCATTACTAGAAACTGGCTGGTTTAAGTATGACCGCATACATGACGAAATGGCGCGACTGCGTCTGTCTACGTCGCCTACTGATTTAGGCGCCAAAGGTCTGCGAGTAGACCACGTGGACAAAGATGAAGACCGTGACGAAACCAGATGCCGGAATCCAGCGCGAGAAGATACATAAGTATTTTTCCTAACTAATGGTAAATCCCAGGTACAGTGCACAGACCTTATTGGAAAATGCTGCAACCAGGAGCAGGTGTGGTAAGACTGAACTGATCCTACTTCCACTGCAGTCTCCAGAAGGAGAGGAGTCTTTGAATGATGGGGTGTGCAATAATTAAAGGAGACTGCATCATGACTTACTTTCAATCCCCTCTGTTACTGCGCTGTTTCACTTAAATTTTACTGCAGTTTCCCTAGTAGACGTACTCTACTACTGTGCAGTACCCCAATGACATTACTGAAAATTATATGCAAAGCCCCATACAGACATTACAGTATAGACCAATAATGCAGTTGTCAGGATGAAGCAAAAGCAATAGAACATAACTAAAAAAATCAGCACTTAAATGTTTTTGTGATGAGAAATATGAGGAAGAGAAATAAAAACTATAGGGAAGTATAGAGAAGGAAAGATCATTGTAGTAAATCAGCAGCTGTGTGCAGAAAAGGACAGTATTTTTGTGTGGCACTGTTAATATGTGGATTCAGCTTAAATATTCATAGTTGTAATGTCCCTTACTCTTATATTATATTTAGTAGTAGTTATTAATTGATATAACCTAAACCATATGCTTTATATAATTGCTGTTTAGTCTTGTGCGGCATTAATAGGTTATTTTGGTGCATCTAATCATGTATCAGACTCATGGATATCATTGAGATTTAGATCAAAGATAGACACCTGAAACTGTACTGTCCTGATATCCTAAATCTGGAAGTCATTAATTCATTAACAGATAATTAATGTTTAGCAAGTTCCAGGAGCAGCAAAGCAGACCACTACTATTATACTTCCTCCATAATGCTTTATATTCAAAATGGAAATAATAGATATTTAATTTGTTAAAATGTCTGCGAATATAAGAGGCTCATATTCTAATACTATGCTGTGGACAGGGCCGTTCCTAGGGTAAATTTCACTCCGGGCGAGACCTTGAAACTTGCGCCCCTCGCCCGGAGTGAAAGTTTGTGCGAGCGGGAGGGGAGGATGCTAGCGGTCGGAGGTGAGAGCGCCCCCTCTCCCCCCCGTGCGGCTGGCTGCCCGCCCC
>JAKJJM010067416.1:0-10960 GCA_021901965.1 Pipa carvalhoi | reverse complement strand
TATATATATATATATATATATATATATATGTTATAAAACTATCTTTCATGTAAAAGCAGGAACTATTTTTAGCTAGAATTCCTTTTTATCAGAGAAGAAAAGCTTAATCTTTGTAGAAGCACACACTGTACAGTACATCAGATGTCAAAGCATAACCTTGAGCTTGGAGCCATAAGCCATTACCAGTTTCATCTTTATTGCACTTTAGCCACTAAAAGCAGAAGGAGACTGAAATAAACTGGCTATAATTTGGGCAGACCTTTTAATAAGGGTTTAAATGGCAGAGTTTTTAGGAATTTAACACATGGCTCAAGGGGTAAAAAGAGCAATATTTAAAAACGCCTTGCCTTAAGGGTTAATGAACACACTACTGTCTTGTGGGACAATGTGCTATTCATGCAGAATTGCAGATAAAACAGTGTTAGAAGCATGAGGAGAAATGCTTCCCAATGACTGTTTAAAGACTAAGCCAGGTGCTACATTTTTTACAGTTATATGTGGACTGCAAAATGTATTAAACATTTTTCATAAATTCAGCACAGTGAATGATATATTACATGTGTACAATCTTTGGGTTAATAAATTACTAATGATAATTTTTTTATTCTAGAACATATTATTGATATTTGACTTGGGATTTAATGAATGTTTCTCTTTGTGCCTGCAAACAATGTGAAATATGTGTTAATACAGCATTGCAGTGCTGGAACAACTCTGTAATCTGAAAATTGTTTTAGTCTTCATCTTACAAGGGGGAGAATGTTTTAGGCTCACATGTCTATCTACTTCAATTCATGGAACTTCTAATTGTTTCTACATCACAGAACAAACAAGAAGAGTCAATCATAGCCATGGTTCTTCTCAGAGAAGAATTAGAACGCAGTGGGGCCCTAGGTGGGTAAGTGACTAGGGCCCATCCTTCTGCCAACTACATGACTACTAGATTAAGCTTTTCTGGCAAAGGACTGTGGCTTGGCAACCTACTATTGGTTGGGTGCCTTGTGCATAATCCAACTCTAGGGGGGTCATTCTGGACACTCTGAATTTTCCGTCCCGAATTCACTGATAGCAAACTCCCATTATAAAATCGAGACCGCGACTTAAAAAATTGTCACAGTCGCGACTTTATAATGGAAGTTTGCTATCAGTGAATTCGGGACGGAAAATTCAGAGTTTGTGGAATGACCCCCTAGGTGTTCTTCAATTACTAACAGTTAAAAACTTGTAATGTGTTTATACATAAAGGGCAAAACTCATAAAACAAATTTAATTAGACAAAAAGTAAGACAATAATACTACTACTAGATTAGGGCCAGATTACCTTTTTTAAATAAATATACAGCGAGAGTAATTTCAGCTGTTAGGTCACCCAAGGTTGACAGTATATGAGAAGCCCCCCTTCACAGTACTGATTAGTGGCATGTTGGCAGCAGGGTAGGCTGTTTGGAGGAGGTGACTGCAGCTCTGGAGGGTGGGAAGGTAGGCAAGTACTTGTGGTTGATGGGGGGTGAATTGTCTCATTGATTGGTAAGGTATATGAGTGCCCTAGGCTGCTACATGCTCCACCCATACTATACATTCATAATGATTATTTTTAATTCTTCAAGTGCAAGCTAACCTGGAGATATTGTTACCACATTTTTTAATTATTTTTCATATTTTGAATAATTTAGGCAGGGAAACCAGGAAAAATTGTATTGTTAATTTCAGGAAACTTTGGGCTTTAACATGCAATGTGTTTTTTGTCGTTTTTTTCTTTGACTGTGACTTTCTTTAGTTATTGAGTTATTGTTTTATAAAAATGAATGAAAAAGTGCATCAAAGACTTTGCAATGTTATTTTAATAAAATTAACTTAATTCTTTGGCCTCTAGAAATATAGATCTTTATTAAATGTCTTTTAATGATCATATCAAAATCTACAAAGCTGACATAAATATGCAAGTTAACTCAAGAAATCATGGTTTACATGGTGGATTCCAGGACCTTTTTCTTGAAGTAAGAAATACAAAAAATGTATTCAGCATACTATTTAATGATCTAGATCAGTGGTTCTCAACCTGTGCGTCGTGACCCCGTCGGGGGTCAAATGACTATTTGCCAGGGGTCGCCTAAGACCATCGGAAGTATAGGGTTTGAATGCGGTTGCCCAATAATAATTAATGAATGTGGGTCGCCAAATCACGGGGAATTGTACTAAAGGGTCGCAGCAATAAAAAGGTTGAGAACCACTGATCTAGATGTATCTATTGTAAGATGGAAAGAGATCAGTGTTGGTTTGCCTGTGAAAAAATATTATGCAAAGTTTACTGATTAAAGAGACAGATTCTAGGGGCAATTAGTCAAAGTGAGAATTCAACTGTTGAAGTCCGTGTCAATAGCAGCCTATTGTGTAGTGTATGACTGTCATTAGCTGGCGAATTCACCACATTGCAGAGTTTGCTGAATACCTGAATATGGGGAAGTAGTGAATTCACACCTTTATACGACAATTCGGACTTTCATAAATAACCCCCATACTACTTGTCTTGGTACTGTTTTGCTATAGTTATTATTGAACTATTCCTATTTGCACATTTATTTTAGCATTTTTTATTTGATGATAAAGTACCATTGTAACAAAAGTAAGACAAACTCGAATTTTGTATTATACAGCATAAAAACTACTAACATACTTTTCAGTGCTAACACCAATTTGAACATAACCTTGTAAGTTTGCTGGGATATCAGGAGAGTAAATGACTTGTCTCAAGGAGTTGACCTTTGCTCAAGTTTATATTCTTCTTTGCAGCCTTTATGCACACTGACTTTTTTCTTCACAATTAATTGCCTTTAACACAGCTGCTTAAACAATTGATTCTTTCTGTATACTGCTGCTGAAAAAAACTTCTTAGCTGCTGGCAATGAATGTAAGATAAATCTAATTTTCATCTTAAGGCCCCTTTTATAAGATAAGCAATTGACTCTGCCTGATTGTTTTGGTTAAAAATTAAGATGATTTGTGTTTCATTAATTTTGTTCATTGTTCATTAATTGCTTTTCACCAATTTACAGAGATGACAAAATTAAAAAAAAATATGGGACTTTCCTTAGCTTTGATCTAACAACAGAATAGTACAACTGTGTTGATTCATTTCAGGGTTGTTTAACCCCCAAACTAAAATACTTTGTTACATTCTTTTGGAAGCCAACTTGTAACATAACATTTTTAAATAACTTACTACAAAATCACAGTCCTGTATACTCAGTTTTTCTTATGAAAATGTCTGCCAAATTTTACTGACTGGAAACCATATTTGATGCAATTTAAATTTTATTGGAAACATACTCCATGTAAACTGAAATGTTGAAATCTAGTTTGAAATTGTTCTGATCTGTCTTTTTAAAATCTACTACGCTTTTATATGAGGCCTTATCTTTTTACCTTAAACGACCAGTAACAGCCAAAAAATACAACTTTCCGTTTGGATTGGCATACCACTTATTCAGATGCAGCACTCCTAAAAATGTTATCTTTGAAGTTAAAATCATGAATGTTATTGCTTTCTGCCTGTACTTATCTTTACTGATAACAGCCATGTTGTTAAACAGACTTCACCCAGTCTCATTGTTTTTTATGTTGCTTTAGATAACACATATTTAGGATGTGTGCCAGAAAGACCAATTTTTATAGTTAAATAGCTAAATATCATACATTCTAGACACCATTTAAAATTTTGGAAGCACATTTTGAATATATAACTATAAATGATTTTGAAACATTTTAATTTTTTGGTGTTACTGTTCTTTTAGGCCAGGGGCTCACTAGCAAATTTTCCTTTAAATTTTTTTTTAAAAAGTAAAAAATACGCATAGATTTAAATCTATTGAAAATGCCATTAAGTTGATTTCTCGCTATAACGCTGCATGCTACATTTTTCTAGTAGTGGAAAACACACTGAGAAAAATAAAACACAATGCAAGTCAATTTAGTTTAAAAATGTGCGTGCAGACTTGAGAGAAAAACGCACACATAGTGAGGTCACAAACTGGTCTCGTACTGATATGAGTGAGTTTTCACATGGAGAAAATTTAACAACATATTAATGTTTGCCTGGTACTGATATGATAGAATATTCACATAGAAAATTTGTTATCTGTCATTTTCCACTGGTGAAAATGATGCATACAAATGAGACTGAAATGTTAAAATTGCCACATTAAATTCACTGGCGTTTTTTTTTGCCTGACACTTTTTTAAAAAAATAAGCAGAGTAAAAGTAGCTAGAGTGACCCCGGCCTTAACTGTTACCATAACTACATATCCAGCATCCACTTCCTGTTTTTTTATCATAGCTGCATTCGTCTATGTACCATTCTATAGAGGACATTTTTGCCTCACCCACACAGCTAAAACACAGTATGGTAACTTTTCTGCACATACACAGTTTTTTGTGAATGAGAAGCTCCAAACCACTCACAATAAGGCAGGGGCTCTTCTTCCTAGATAAAATATTTAACCTTGAAATTAAAAGTTTAAGACATTTTCCAGAAAAAGTCTCAGAAGTAAATTGCAGGCAAAATGAGACCATAGATTTATGGCATGGGACTTTTGGAATATTGGCAAGAACATGTATAAAAAATGTCCCCAAGGTTTCCACAAAAGTTTACTGGAAAGTTATTATGGCTGTTATAGAATACCTGAGTAAAAAAAACTTAAAAAAAAAAAACTCTACATGTACGAAAGGGAATATATAATAGCTCTCTAATGAGAGCCATATGAGGGGAAGTCAAAGGAAAGGGAGGCACTGTGAAGGAGACTTAATAAGAAAAAGATTTTAGTGGGTTTATACTTTACTCAGCACAGCTCCCTTTCATCTGCACAGTTCATTAAAATAATGTTTCAAGTATATTCCAACAAAAGTAACTTTATTTCAAAGACTATGGAACGGTTATTTTTCCTGAGCAATTTGGTGGAATGGAAACACATTGAGTTTGTGTATTTCGTGACACACTTCCTTTGTTGTGCCAAGTAAATCTTTTAACTGGTCGTTCACATGCAATTATTAATCTTTAGGTGAAATCTGACTCTTATTTGGTAATTGTACATACTGTACTTGCTCTTAAAATGTTTTATAAATCTACACTGTTTTTTTTTTCTAAGGCCTTTTGGAAGATGGATTCCAAATGAGTCCAGCTGGGGTTGATGAAGTGTTGGATTGTTAGATTTTGCAGCACTGATATGTAAGTGTATTGAGATAAAATGTGGCAGTTAATGAATGCAGAGAAACATTTACCTATATGGGAACAATGTGCTATTAGGAGCTAGTGCAGAGTCCACGTTCCCTCAGTAGCAAGGATTTTGCAGCCAACAGGCTATCATTGATCTATAGATCAGTAGCTTCATAGACAACTGCAAACAATAAGCTATGCTGGGGCTGGTTTGAGGGCCACACCTAACCTGCAAAATAAAGTTACAAGCAACAATCCAGGAAAAGGCCAATTGTCAAATTACAAAGTGACTAATAACGTAAAAGCCAAATGTCCATTTACAAGGCAAGGTAAAGAGAAACCCCTTTCTAAGGTTTAGATAATAATAATAAATCAGCTTGGCTGTTTTATGATCCTTCTTCCCCTGCCCATTGCACATTAGATAGGGGGATACTAAATTATACAGAGACTCATTTATTTCTACAGCACCTATGCTGATAATAAGCCCTACTGATTTCAATACATTTTATCATAACAGAGAGGGCAAATTAAATTCATGGGACTATCTTATTAATATTAAAAACCATGAAATACAATATGCTTCATTATTGCATAGCAGCACCCGTAGTAAACTCAAAATGGGTTGAATTACAGAGGAAACTAACCATTTTACATAGTGTATAAATAACAAAAAAACTGGTGATTTCAAACTAGAGGGAAAAAAAGTGAAAAATAAGTTTTTTTTAAAATTGAATAAGTTTCTTTTTTTTTTCCTGCATATTTTAAAGGGATACTATCAAACGTGTACCAGCTACCTGAAAATTGTTACCTATTATTCTGTAATCTGTCTCATTAAACCAAACTTGATATTGTAACAGAGTTTCTGGATTATTTTAAGATGTATTTTGACAATGCAATCTTTCATACAGTTGCTGTTGAAGTTTATTTTGGAAACCTTTAGCCACAACCCTTGGAGGAGTTATAAATAATTAATTATTCTGGGAACAAGGTCTTCTGATTTCAGATGAACCATTCATAAGGAAATAAATTACCCCATACAGCTGCAAATGTAATTATCTATTTTGTTTACTGATTAATCTATCCTTTCTTTTGTTAATTGTGTAGGGAATTATAAGTTTTTATATTGCAGTGTGTTGTATTAGTAATTCCTGCAGCTTCTAACTCTAGCCAGTAAATGTCATAAGTAATCTAGTGTCTCAAACTGCTGTTCGAGCCCCACGCCAGGCGCCAAATGTAGAGCTATTTTAACTACCAGGAATTATTTCTGAGATGTGAGCTTCTTCTAATACATATGGGGACAGCAATTAGCAAATAACAATTCTGGCCACTAGGTATTCTTGTGAACATTAAATTAAGCAGTTTATTTGTAATAAATCAGCACTTATAGAATAGCAGAGGAACTTGAATAACTTTATACAGGTACTTACAAATTACACACAGTTTCAGGCAGTATAACTCTCACATCAGAGAAATGATTATTGCAGTGACCAGTCAGGTATTCTTTTGGAGGGAACTGTTCACTTGTATAGCAATCTCTGAAGAGACCTATCCATAGGGCTATCACTTATACCCTGACTGAGATGCCTTATAAGGAACACCCCAGGGAGTACTAAACCACTCTCTCCTGGATATAGCTCAAGACTGCCCTATTAGTTAGCCTAGCTGTTATCTCCTAAAGTGAGCTATGAATGAGCTTTTGTCTCTAGCTAGACTAATAGGGACTCACCTCTTCCCTCGCTGGAAGAGGAACTGACATAATTCTGCATTGCCCTCTGGGAGCAATCTCTCTTCCTTAAGATACTATACATACATTTGAAAACTAGATTACTAGTGACATCTACTGGCTGGAGTTAGTAGGTTCAGGAATTGCTAATACAACAGACTACAAGGCACAACTGCAGACATTTTCCAATATAAAAACTTGTAATTCCCTACAAATGTATGTACGTATATTGTAATTTATATAGCACTGAACACAGCACTGAAGAACTTCATTATAAACTTTTGATTGTAGTCCATTGACTGTAAGCGCTTGTGTTGCAGGGTGCTCTTACATATTGTTTCTTGTAGCTTACTCTTGTAAACATGTAAGTAAATTCTGCGATACGTTATCTTATTACTCTCTAGTTCCTTTACCATGAATGAAGTTTGCAGGGTATGTTACAAAGCAAAAATGCAAGTAAACTATTTTTAGGTGACAATTGTGCTATATGAAATATCCAGTGCAATTGTAGGGTGATATATTGCTCATTAAGCTGGGGCCACATTATAGCAAAATAATAATGTGCCTCTAATTTTTATTTTCACCAGCCTTAGGTCAGGGGCCAGGGCAACACTATAAGTTTAGATCACTCATTCTTACCCAGTAGTAAATGCACAGTAAATCCCTCACAACCCTGGCCCACTGCTTTGTATGGCCATCACAATTGGTGAGCAAATTCTGTCTGCATCCTCACCAGTCACTTCATCTAGCAGGTTATCATTGTTTCTGAGAGGAACTCACAAGAGTGTGCCCCTCGCCAGGTACGCTCCAAAGCAATGGGGCCAAGTTTGTGAGCGGATCACTGAGCAAATCACAGAAATCCAAATTGCTAGGGTTACAAGCCAGGATTAGCCAGCACGTACAGCTTCCCATTGATGGGCAAATGGATATAGCAGAAAATTGCTCCCATTGTGGTGGGAGTTCAAATTCTTTGTGTAGGATAGTGACATTATTACATTGTATTTCACTCTCCTAATTAAGAGTAAGATATCTAGAGAATGTAATTGATGTTATGTAATGTATTAGTGCCACTGCTAATATAGTAATTGTTCCATTAAGTGGGGCATATGAGATATTGTATGTGAGAATATTTCCAGGTAGGATGAAAATATGAATATGCAATTACTGGGTGGGATCAGAGATATATTAAAAGTTGCTGCTTTTGGAGGGATAGGGCCTTTGTGCTCCTGGGCTTCCACCAGGAGGATAGGAGTACCCACTGAACAAAATGAGTGAGTAGAGCCCCAGTAAAATATCACTTCGGGAAGTGATGCTTAGCCCTAGCTAGAAAGGGTAGCACAACCCCCACAAGAAGTGCAGTGGGCAAAGGATACCCAGGTGATCCTGATGAAAGGTCAGGCACCTAGAGCAGGGTTTTCAGAGTGACAGGGCCTCGGGGTGGAAGTTCACTAGGTCTGGAGATTGGAGTGTACTCATGGAGTAAGAAGCTCCATGGTTGAGTTTGTCCCAAAAGCTGATTCCTGAATTCTCTAGTTTCTGTTGGAATTGAGTATCTTGGCTTCTGGCTCCTCTCTTGTCTCAATGCTCCAGTTCCTACTGGATCCTGCACTGAGTATCCTGTGTGGTGTTACAGTCCTGCTGTTTCTGCATCACTGCTCCAGTGTCTGCTTGTGCCTGTTATCAGTATCACATGAGGTGTTACAGTTCTACTCTTCCTGTGTCAGTGCCCTGGTGCCTGCTGGATTCTGAACTTTGAATCCCAGGTGCTGTTACAGTTCTATTCTTCCTCTATTAGTGCTTCAGTTTCTGCTGGATCCTGTTCTCAATATCACATGTGGTGTTACATTTCTGCTGTTCCTGCATCAGTGCTCCAGTGCCTATTTGTCCTGTGATAAATTAGAAAGAAGAGTAATGTGGTATTATATGATACTTTATTTAGACTATCATTTACTTGATTCATCTCTCCATTCATTTATTTGTATATCATATAATACCACAGTACTCATCTTTCTAATTATTCAACTGGACTAATATGGCTTAAACCATTTTTTGTACTTGTTCTGTGCCCAGAATCCCATTACAGTTCTATTATTCCAGTGCAGGATCCCGTATTCTGTATTCCATGTGGTGTTTTTTTCTGTGTTCCTGTATAAGTGCTCCAGAGCATGCCTGTGCCAGAACTTCATTAAACATTACCTATTATTTTGTGGCCCAGGGAGTGTCTTGTGCTTTATGTTTCTTCATTTTTTTAGCCCTCTACAATATAGACAAATATAAAAAAATAATAATAAAAGGAAACAAATATACCCAATTTCCCTGTTTATTGGTAGGGTTTGATTCTTTTCCAGAAATGGTTAATAAAACATGTGGTCAGGTAAATTCTTTGGTATCAATATTTAATAATATGAGAAGTAGCTTACATCATTAAATGGTAGTACGTTTGTTTGGGTGTCTGAGCAAAATCTTCTTCACTAATAATCTCTCAGATATCTATGTAGACACATACATAATGTTCACTTTTTTTCCTTCATAATCCCTAATTGACCAGTATAATGTGCTTTTAATGTAAGTTAAATATCCGGGCAACTAGAATATACTGTACATAGAAGAGAATGATGTGTGTCTGCCAGATAAAACACTTGCTCTAAAGCAGTAGTGTGCAATGTATGCTCTTGGACTCTATTTATGTATGATTGTGGAATATTGGATTGCAATGAGTACAGTCATTTTCTTTTCTATTGTATTCATTAAATATTATTCTACATTAGATAAGGGAGTCTGTAATTATATGATTCATATGCCTTTAGCACCTTTTGAAGCAAAGCTGCCCCATTCTCCTAATTCTATCCATTGAATTGAAGCTGAAAATGTGAAAGTCACATTTTTGGAAGGAAGCAAATGGTGCATGTCCCTTTTAAATAGCAGCAGTAAACAAACCAAACATGATAAGGGGGCCCTAGTCTTATTGTTTGAATTCATGAGCAACATCTTGGAGAAGCAGGAACTCAAACACTAGAATGTAAATTGTCCCCCTGATTACAACATCCATAGAACAGTGTACAGTATTTGGGCGGGGGGGGGGGCTATTACTTCTTTAGGTGTACAAGATGAGAGGAAAAGTCAAAAGAGATGTATGAACCATGTGGTGTTGGTTTGTGGATTAGTTCCCAAAATCCCCATGTAAAATCAACATGGGAAGTACAAGTTTTACATAAGGGTATGAGCAATAGAAATGATTGTGTTGTACTGCAACTCTGGGAGAGGGAGAAGCATGTAAATGGACAGTTATCCTTATATCATGTATCCTGAGGTCATGTTGGTGGGGAAAGCCCTGCGAAAAATAACCAGGTGGTAAAGAAAGAAGAAGTACATGAAAGGGTGCATGATTAATTAAAACAATGATACAATTCTGCAGTTTTCTTTGGGTGAGGAATAGTGCCAGATTTGACATCTCAGGAGATTATAGGCACAGAATGCCACACCCACTAACTAGCCATACCTTTATGTGCAAAGTATCGCAGATTAAATTATGCAGTGAACTGAAGCGCTGTCTAATTCATCATTTCATGAAAAGTGAAACCAAAAATATCAGGTTCAATATTTGAAAATGATAAATTCCTATTAATTATAATTTATACTCCTGCTCCCCTCTGTCTATGTCCCTGAGTAGGAGAGAGAGACACCCTTCTGTCTAACCCACCTATAGGCAAGAGGCCTTCATGCCTATAAAGAAATCCGGCACTTGTAAGGAAACATCAGGAGGATTGCGGGAAAATTTAAATTAGAATACATTGGGCCTGAAAAGACTGTTTAATACTCCAGAGCAAAAACAATATGGCATATCTGGCCACTGAGAAGTCATATTTAAGAGGCAACTATGCTAGCTTCATTATGAAACACTTATTATACTGTTTCAGTTGCCACTTTATGCAGAGAACATACCTCTGAGACCCAGTCTGTATAGAGCATATGCAAACCCTGCTGAATTGACAAGATCCACAGATAGCTGAACTCACTCACAGATGAC
>JAKJJM010067285.1:0-16498 GCA_021901965.1 Pipa carvalhoi | reverse complement strand
TGATGCTCTCTGCGCTTTAAACAGAACCCTGAGACTATCACAGAGCAAGTGCATTTATACAGAGACTTGATTACACACAGGTGGATTATATTTATCATCATCAGTCATTTAGGACAACATTGGATCATTCAGAGATCTTCCACTGAACCTCTGGAGTGAGTTTGCTGCAGTGAAAGTAAAGGGGCCAAATTATTTGGCACGCCCACTTTTCATTTTTTTATTTTTTACAAAAGTTTAAAATAACCAATCAATTTCATTCCACTTCACAATTTTGTCCCACTTGCTGTTGATTCTTCACCAAAAAATTAAAATTTTAGATCTTTATGTTTGAAGCCTGAAATGGGGCAAGTTCAAGGGAGCCGAATACTTTCGCAAGGCACTGTGTGTGTGTGTGTATATATATATATATATAATTTATTTTTGTATAATTTAGATTACCTAGTAAAAGCTAATCAGGAGGTTAAGAACAGAGAATCGTTTCTAGCTCAGAGCACTGGAAGTTATACATCTTTAAAGCACAAGCAGAAAGCGTTCTGCGTAGTACAGCACGTACAGGGGATTTCATCAAAAGGGGCAAACTTTACATTTCTAGTAACCTAAAGCAACCAATCAGAAGTTGTTTTGCTGCCTTATGCCAGAGAATGCTTGCTGCTGATTGGTTGCTATGGGTTACTAGACCTCTATAAACAATTACCCCTATTGATGATCGCTCCTGATAGTATATTTCCATATGCCTGGTGCCTTTTCTCCCATCCCTCTCATGCCATGCACATCAGTTTTGTAACCCATCATCGAGTACAGTTATACACAACAGGGGTCAGTAGCACCTTGCACATTGCTTACTACACAACACACACAGGTTTCTGGCTCTATATGTATAATATACATTACATACTAGTAGCTCATAGCATCCTGGCCTTTGTCAGCTCCTTATGATAAGACATTCTTTCAGCATTGCAGTCAGTGCTGAACTACTGATTACTCAGCTGTGTTTTTGTGCCTGATGTTCACTTGTAAGTTCTTTAGAAATCCGGTCATTGCCTTTGCTGTTTAATAACTGTCGGGACATTGTGAGTTCACCATAGTCCTGTGCTTGCCGAGCAGATGTCCGCTCTCCATTGGGACGCTGGAGGATTTGCAGCAATATAATTTACATCATAGATACATACATTCAGATATCAAATAATACTTTTGTGGAGCAGATGGCCGCCTGCTGAGAGGGAATCTGCAGATTGAAACAATATCTTTCATATTGTTAACCCCATGCCACCAGATGTTAAACCTTGCAAAGTATAGTAGTTTAGTGTAGAATTTTCCAGAACTGCTAATAATCTTCCAAGTAATGGATCCTGAGAAGATGAACTGGGTTCCTTGGGAAATGATTATTTTTTTTTCTTTCATTTCTTTAGTTCCTACTCAAAATTAATTTATCATTTAGACTTTTTTTTTTCACTTTATAGTTAAGGTGTATGTTTAGCAGATTAGTGACTTGATAAAGAAGTCATTTTACAGTATATATAGGGAATAATCCTTCCAACACTGTAAATTTCGAATACCTGAAAGAAAGTGTGACTGAGAGAGGCTGTCTTTATAATGGAAACATGGTGCCACTTAGCCTGCCGTGGGATTATAAACAAAGCATTGTTTTCATCATTGCAGCCCGGTGAGCTCCTCAGCACAGCACTAGAGAGAAGGGGCAGTTTTATTAACTCTCTAGTTACTATTATTTACTAAGACTATTTTGACCATATCGATTGGTTTCACCCCATTTTACTGTCAATTTTTGTTTTCCTGTACTTTTCCAATTCCCTGATTTCTAAAGGACTTATAAAATGTTTCCCCATTTATCAATATATATCTATCAGTTGACAGGGGAACACTTTGCAATGCTTTTTTATGAGGGATCCTTCCATTACAGATCCATATCAATATCTTTTTTTGATGGGAAAACATTTTGGGCTTTGGCTAAGTGACAAGACCAACTCCATAGAGAGTAATGGGCTTACATTAGCCTCAGGCAGGGGAACCATAAAATTATCTTTGAACAAATACATAGGAGAAAACAGTGATATTGTTAAAAAAAAAAACACTGTTTCTCTTGCATTTACTAGTTGAAAAACTTTTCCACTTTAGTACATGTCCCCCATGTGTTGACACTGTATGTATAATATATATAATAGGATTATATTAAAATGTGAAATTTTAACCTCATAATATCCCCTTTTTTAATATATTATTCATTTTTTATTTTATTGCTTTTTTTTATTTTTTTTTTTAACAATAAACCACTTACAGTTGCCGGAGTACCTAGTAACTGCCATTTCCTCCGTTGTGTTTGGGATTTAATAATATTTCCATTGAAGCCAAGGTGAGCTTTGGGTGCTTTGTATATCCTTCCTGTTGATCCATATTGTTTTGACCTTACGATACAGGATACATGGAACCCGCGAAACTGCTAAACTACTACTAACAATTATTAACTTGTACAGTAAACAGTAAAAATCAGATTAGCATGGCAGAGAGAGAGACGTGGGCATTGTTCTAACTTCATGGAGCGAAAGAATCGTCCAAAAGCGGCTGAATTTTGAAAGGCGCAGAGTGGAGCCCAACAGTCAGACGCTTCTTTCTGCTGTGCCTCTAATGCATTACACGAGAGCCAATAATGCCCTTCAGAGAATTGCTTTTCAATTTGTGCTTGTATACTACACAGGGGGTACACAAAAGTCTCTGGCATTCTGTCTGAATTAATCCATCTGCTACCAATTGCTTTCTTTTAATACTAAAAATTGCTCTATGTTCCCCCTAGCAACCTTAAAATTTAAGATGAAAACATATTCAAGGGCATCTCTTGAGCTGTTGAATTACAGGGTTGTAATTTTGATACACAATGGCTTCAATTCAATTTCATCTACAAAACATGTTCTATAATTGTATATTTCCAATAAGTCCTAGGCTCGTTTTGTAAACCCACCGCTGCCATCGCAACAGCGAACTGTGCATTTACTATGGTCTGAACAACCTGTGCTTACCGGGAAAGTTCTAGTGCAAAAAAAAAAAAAAAAAGAAATACCCTGGAACTGAAAAACAACATGTTTTATTTAATATTTTTAAAGGTCTATTGAAAAGAACATCAAAAAATGAAAATGCTTCAAATGCGTTTATAGTTACTAAATATTCAATCTGTGCAAAAATTCTAAATTGTGTATAGAAAGTAAGATATCTAATTATTTAGCTTTAAAAATTGGGCTTTAGGGCTCACTTCCTGTATGAGTTTTATGTAAAGCGCCATATGAAAATGGGACTGGGTGGGGTCTGTTTAACAACATGGCTGCTATCAATAGGTAAGAACAGACAGAAAGCAATCAAATTCATGAATTTAACTTCAAAGATAACATTAAGTGCTGTATTAGAATAACTGCCATGCCAAACCAAAGGGGACTTTTTTTTTGTGTGTGTTACTGGTCCTTTAAAGGGGCAGAAAAGCTTACAAAGTCAATAAATGTTGTGGGAAAAGGTGTTTTCCTAGTCTGGGTAGAACTCTGAATACTGTTTGACATAAACACAACACTCACAGGCTAGAGCTTTGTAGTTCAGTAAGCATTACTCAAAGTACTTTCTCTATTGACTTGATGACTCTATTTTTTATAATTATGCTCTTTTCTGAAAGACAGTGTTTGCACAGCTGGACAATTCTTCTCTTTTTAATTTTACTGATTTCCGAGGGCATCAGATGTTCTTGGAAATGTCAAGGTAATTTATGAGTTTGTAGACTTAACAGCTTTTACGTTTTTTTTTTTTTTTACTTAAGACTGAAATTTCAACAGAAGCAATATTTATTCTATAAAAAAAATAGCTTGTAAAATATATTTTACATTGTAGTCTGCTTTATTTTTTAATCGCGGACCAAGCGAAGTCATACGTCTGTGCAGTATATGAACAACAAGATGTATATTCCCATGTGTAACAGGTTCAAGCCTAGAACGTTCTATTTTAATAGAAATCATTTTTTTTCCACCATTATTCTCATTTACAAAACAATAGCTGTCATTTTGAGCCAAGGGAACATAAAAAATGCTTTTTCTGCTCGTGGCCTTTAGTAAGTACAGTTGTTTTAACTATTTTTGCAGAAAAATCTTAAATATCCTATCTTTGAAATATGTTAGCTTTCCATAAAAGCACAGTAACGCCAGAAACAATGAATATGTGCCCACTGGTTCCATATCTACGTAATAATGTATTTCATTTGCACTTCTGAAATGTCTGAAAAATTTCCTAAAATTGTGTGTTAGTTTTTAAAAAAATACATTACCTTTCATTTTCCTGAGCTTATCGGTACTTCTTTAATTAACTATGTTCCATAGAAAACACTGAGGCTAGGCTTAGGTCTGTTTTTACCCAACAGAATAATGAATTCTGGTCGTGCAAATTTTGTCTGCGCTGTAAATAAGGATAATCTACATCTACACAGTGAAATAATGTAACACCGCTATTTTATATTCATTCTTCTCTAGCCAAACAGCACGGCTTATAATCAGAGTGGACGCCATTCAGTGTCTGTGGAAGTTCAGATGCAGCGACAACGACAAGAGGAGCGAGAGTGCTTTCAGCAAGCCCAGCGACAGTACAGCTCATTACCCAGGTAATATTATTGCTCATCACCAAACACTAGGAACCCATAGCAACCAATAAGCAGTTAGGATTCACTGGTATAAGGGAGTTGGAATTATGAAAGGCAGCCTCTGATTGGTTGCTGAGTGTTAAGACTGTAAAGTTTGACCCTGTTGATGAATTCCCCTGATAGTATCACTATTCTGATTCATATTAAGAGAGCCATGCTGAAATAGCAATTAACAGAGATGTAATTGGTGGGAATGGAGACCAGGGTCAAGGCACAGGAAAAGCTTCAGACATATTTCCCTAACAGACGCAATGATTCCATAAACCTTCTTCATTTTATGTTCTTCCTTTAACTCGCAGTAAAGTAAATACAGGGGAATCTTTTTAAAAATATAGTAAAAATGTGTGACAGATTGAAGGGGGGGTCCATTTGGTACGTTTCCAGTAGTCAATTCAAAATGAAATAAAAAATGTAAAAATGATGTTTGAAAAGGTCCAGCTGTTACCTTATAAACATCTGTGTGCGAGAGGTATAATAATTAGACGTATTACATTACCAGATAGACTTTTTCGCTATTTTCTACTTAAACATTCCTTAGTTGTGTGTGATCCCCGACTTTATCTAAGCAGATTCATTATAACGTTGGAAAATATTAAACAAAACCAAGAGAGAAATAAATGGTTACTGGTCATCTACACTGTTCCATCCATGTAGCATTGATCAACACAAACATCTCTGCGTTACGTACAAAACAGGTTTATACACAATCGAGTACTGACGGACCTACAGGAGTCGTGGTGGCGACCGGGCCTGGTACTTCACCACCGCAACCCCTGTAGTGCGCCATGAGGAGGGGGGCCCCGCCAATCGTGCAATGGGGACCACCCCCTCGAAGTTCCACCCCTGCAATCGAGTGACACTTATTTATAATTAAGGGTGGCATTACATATTTTCAGCTTGCCTCATCAGTATACCAGTTGATTAAATGCAGTACAGCTGGTATCCTAGATCAATCATTGCCCAGACACTAGAAGATTATGTAAACATTTTTTTTTTGAAAACTGTTTTTTGAAGAATTCCTTCCATATAAATCCGCCCTAACTTTTGTGATTTTTTTTTTTTTTTAAATGACGTCAATGTCTGTGGAGCTACACTTCTCGTTAAAATGTGTCCCTCTTGTGTTTTTAACATGTGAATATCTTTACGAGTTTATGAAATAGTTTTGAGTTTAGACACAAGCCAATGATCACAGGAATTGATTAGATTAAAACGTTTGACTGGAAGATAATTGGGCGAAGGTTAATCAGGAGGAGTAGACGGAGGGATTTAACATGTAAAAAGGTTTAGCAGAGAAATGCATTCTCCGGAATTTTCATTGCAGAATGACTCATGTTTAATTAGAGTTCAGGGAAGTTTGTTTTATGTATGGAACATTACAGGAATGTCTTCCACTGCAGTGGAGTGTTTTTTGTTTTGTTTTTTTTTGCTGCCCTACAAATCTTTGATCCTGAAAGTTTTCCCCTTTATGAAATGAATTCTACACACTGTCTTGGAAATTTAAAATAAGTTGTTTTTTTTTTTTAAAGCTGAATATCTTGGCTGATATTGCCGAACTACAATTTCTTCTTATGTAGTTGTGACGGTTCGTTCCGGTGATCTAAACCACATCTTATAGCTGAGAGAGTAAAGTACTGACCATACTAGATTTTTCAGTGAAGTACTGGCGCACTCTTAACCTTCATATATCTGCACTGTGATAGAGTTAACATAAAGAGGAATATTTATAAAGATAAATATAGGATCGTAAAATGCTAGCAACCCATAGCAACCAATCAATTTCTCTTTCAGAATTTTAGTTCCTCTCTACCAGTGAATGTTGACAGCTTGATTGGTTGCTATGGGTTACTAGACCTCTGGAAAGATTGCCCCTTTAGATGAATTCCCCTGCAGGTCTCTAATATGACAAATTATGTAGGTCCAGAAGGCATAGGAGTTAAATTGTATTATAAAAAAAATATATAATTGTTTGCCTTCATTTATGTTACTGGGATTTCAATCATGCTTTCATGTGTATAAAGGAGGATACAATATTGTCTAGAATTCTAGATCTATTGTTATAACCAGGTTCTGTTTGGTACAGTGGTGATACCCCCTAGCAGTCACATACGTACATACAAAAGGAGCATTTAATTGGAATGGTCAGTGTTGGCAAGTATGTTAATCTGACTTGCCCTGAGTGAATGTGTATTAGTGTGAGATTAAAAGGCAATGTTTTCTTGAGGTTCCCATAATCCCTCCCATAGAAACCTGGCAACCGATTTCTCAGTGTCCAATCATACTTAAGGTTTTGGTTCTGTACATTACATTACATTACACAGTGGAAATCTCTGCATTTATTGGAAATATTACTCCCATATTAAGTAATCTGTGATTTTTGTGGATTTTTAGCCAAGGCGTACGTCTTTCTTGGCATCATCCATACAACGTTTTTTTAATTTAAAATTGCTTTAATTAAAGTGTTCCCATTAATGAAGCCATTCTGGCATCATAATGAACTGTTCTGTTTTCAGACTTTTACAGTATTTGCCTGATTAATTGATACAATTTAATTGAAACATCACATCTGGATTTAAAATATATAAATAAATAAATAATATATAAAGTGCTCTTTTAAATGCCAAGCTTCAATTAAGAATCTAATTATTGCACATTTGCTAAATACTGAAAAGATAATTTAAAAAAAAAATAAAATAAAATACACTCATGAAAACATGTTGATATAATTGGGGAGGACATTTAGTTGATCAGATTCCAGTTACGAATATATTGGTAAAATAAGATCGTGTTTTTAATTAAAAATAAAGGCAGTAATGTGATTCGAATACAGATAAATTACAGAAGGATATCAATGGAAATGCAGTCAGGTCTGATCTCTAGTAGTTATTGTAGTTCTCTGTCACTGCTGACGTGATGTGTAGTTAATTTTATATATGACGAAGGTTCCGATATTCTGATGAACGAGTTAGCTGTTATGGTAGAAATACTGTCTCCACGCTCTTTGTATCTCATCATAGACTATTTTTCTGTGCATGTAAAAACATAAGTACATCTGTTAGACCTTCTCTGTAAATGTGAGTAGAGAACACCAGCCAACAATATCAACTAATAGTTCTGAAAGACCTGCCCTGCAGACAAGTAGATTTGGGAACTTTCTGACTTTACAAACCATACATTGGCAGGGATAGTCTTAAATTTCATCAAGGATTAAAAATGGAAGAATGATGGTGTCAGATTTAAATGACTTAAGCCAAAAACTGAAAGATAAAGAGGACACTCTAGACTTACTATTTGGTGGCACAAGCTCTCTTCATGACAACTACAATTAGCCGTTTCCTGCACATTTCTACAGGGAGTTTAGTCTATTCTCATGCCTTGTTCTCCTAAATACTGTTTTTCTGATCCACAGGCTTTCAGTGGGATTTTAGTTCATTGCTGAACTGAATGAATTTAAATTATATTCTACTTTATCGCCTGTAGTAACAACCTTTAATGCAGACCAGATATCCAACTCTGCCTTTAACTGTGCACTATATTTTTATACCTTACAGTATCTTGCACATTGTTCAGGGTACCCAGAGCCAACACATCTTCCCAGAAACGTTACTGAGCATCTTAAATGTTCCTTTCTTTTATGCCTCAGTCCATGGAGGCTGAACACAGAGCCTTGGGCCTTAAACTTACTGATAATGTTACATATTGTGGAAAGAGGAATATAAAGGTATCTGGAGATTGGTGGGTAGCGTAGATATTGTCCATACAGACATGCACACTACACACACTACACACATACGCGCTGTATACAGTGTCCAGAAGAGAAGACTGAGTTCTTTTCTCTATTTTCCCCAGTTGAATAGGTGATTTTTTTTGTATTAAAGAAACTTACAATTCACCACCATGTGTTCCATAAAAAAACAATAGCCAGTTTCCTCATTGGGATCTAATTATTTCTACCTACTTCCAAAAGGGTCATTTGTAAAATAAGCAGACACTTTTCTTACAATTTGGTGTGCAAAGAAATATATATATTGAGTATTGTTTAAAGAAATTAGTGCCAGTGTTTTTACCCATAACTGAGCAGGGTAAAGGTCAATCTTTTATTGATAAAGTGGTGGATATCTTTTTATAAAACTGGCCACTAGTTTGTGCTGTTTCTTTCGTGATCTAACTTTCAGATGTACCACAGCCAAGAGAGGCAATCTGGCAACAGGAATATAGCAAAATAATGTGTCCTCTGGGAGAAACAAAAGAAAATAGTTTCAAATAAAGTTAGATTTTATATAGAATGTCATTTATATTATTATACTTTTCAGTAGTAAATTATTGGTTTTTTTTTTCGTTTTTTTTTTGTAACTTATTTAAAGCTACATGCAGTCACCATGCATCCATAAATGATGTATTTTATGTAGTCCTTTTTAAGCCGTTTAGTTTCTAGAGAGAAGATTTGTGACAGCAGGGATTCCAGTCTGGAAATCTCTTCAAAGGGAACAGTTAAAAACAGTGGATAAGCCACACCCACCCCAATTTAATGTCAAATGGGTTTGCACTACTGCTGTCATGAACTCTCCATGTAACCATATGAAAATGTTAAACAGCCTAGTGTTTCTATGTAACTTCTGTCAATTTTAACACAGCAGTTGTCCTAAAGTCTGACCTTCATGAAATGAAAAGGCCCTTGCCACACAGCTGTGATTATTTTATCCAGGGGTAATAGCTTTACTGAACCGTTGACCTTGGTTCTGTAGGAACTCTTTGACGTATGCTGAACATAAACGTAATGTAGCTTCTAATAGTAGTTACAAGCAGAGCAGACATACGGTAGCAGTGGGGATATCATTACGTAAAGGGAGAGCTGGATCTCTGTCTAAAGAGTTGTGGGTCAAAGTAGTGAGAGTAGTATTAGTAGTAGTATTAGTAGTTAAAGTTGACCAAACTAACAAACAAACCACAGGAAAATTATTCATTTAATACATTATTCTGTATGGCAAGAGTGTTGGTAGAAACATACCCATTCTAAGTGCTTAGGAGGTCTAAGGAGGTTAGGTTAACTCTAGTTGTAAGAGCCCCAAGGTATGCTCTAAATAGTTATGATTTTATTACATAATTGTCTTGTTAAGTGGAACCTTAGTATTACAACTCTAAGGATTCCGAACTGGTCTGTTTTATATTCAGTACAGATCACTAAACTGTTGGCTTTGATCATGCATGTCTGTGGTATGCCAAGGAAACATTTGGCTTGTGTTGTTTGGCATTATGACGTTTCTGTTCATGTCATGAATGGTTGGTTTTCATCTGCAGTGAAACACTGCTTCCGTTAATTGTATAGTAAAACACATTAGCACAGCATTTTCTGTACGGACAGCCTTATTTATCTCTATATGTAATTATTTGAATTGGAACTTGCGATATGGTTCCTCTGACAAGTATAACAAATAATTTTATCCATGGACTCGAGCTGAATCAGGGCTGGGTTGTGGCCAGATTCCTTTGGAAATGGGTGTAGAATGCTTGATGGCTTCTCCAAGCAGATGTTTGCTCAGCAGTAAAAGGCATATGCCACATATATTGTAATTAAAGTTTAGTTAAAGGCTAAAAGCTAAAAAGGCCATTGTTGCAGCCTTGGGCTTTACCTTTCCACCGCTGTGAAACAAAGAAATACAGAGCTGCTGCTTCAGAGGCTTAGGACCTTCCCCACCATCTGTGTCTATTGCACAGTCTCTGAATGTGCATGTCTGAGGCGAGTTGAGGTTACATCATCGCTCCTCACAAACTTTATCACATAGCAGCTCCAGGTCGGAGGATGGAGAGATTGTCCTAAGCCCTGCTTCTGCAGCAACGTGAAACAAAGGACTCCAGCTGCCAAATGGTAAACCCCTTAGCTTTCAAAATGGTTGCATTTAGTTAATCACATGTTGGCTGGCATTGAGCCCGAGACATTATCTCACCTTTAATACATCTTTTGTCATTAGAAAATCCCCTTTTAATATAAATCGAAACCGAATAATATTGTCTTGATTTCAGCAAGTTTCATGTCCACAGCTTTGGGATACTGAGTGTCCAGTGGGTGAAACTCGGAATTATTTAACTGGGAGCAGAGCTGTCTGGCTGTGGAATATAGCAGCATATAGCAGAGTATAGATATGTAACCAGCAGATAATTGGAAAGGAAGAAGACATATGCATTATTTTTTAATGCAAGCTAAATTAATATTTCATAAACAGAATAGTTTTTGCCGTTTCCTAGCATTGCTGGCCTTTGCATGGGTAATGACATTATTACTTAATTATAAATCTCTGAGATTCTTCTACAACAATGTGCATATGGAACGAATTACAAATTCAAAGAAACAAAAGCAAACTGATAACAGCTGGAGAAGGCTCTGCTATCGTATAAAGTCATAAGTGTCTAAAATGGAAATAGTAAATGGACAGGAAAAGGGTTTCTAAGCCTGAGAAACAATCCTTAAAAGCAAACTAACATACAAATTATTCATACTAAAAACCAATTGCAAGAACGATTCCCGCTATCTTCACTTTACTTCCTGGTGATGATCCGAATTTCCTGTTTATTTGGTTTAAGCTCTGTAGACTTCTACCTCTCGCCTTCCCTTTTAATAACTGCCCCTCCTGATTTGAGGTTTGCTTTCCCCACTCTTAGGGGCTTATTCACCAAACTGAGAATTCAACTGTCAAAGTCAATTCTCATCGCTTCTGGTCGATAGTTGCAAATTCTCTACCTCTTATTCACTAAACAGAGGATTCCTATAGCGAAGAATCAATGGTGTCACTAGCAGTCTTTTGCGTAGCATGGCATAGTCAGTCAAACAGTAGCAGCCCTGCTACCAACCTTTTAATTAGCTGCTTTAATCCAGAGAAGTAAAACTGGTCAATTTGACACATTATTCCTTCACTACTGCAACAGACTCATGTTGGATGAATAGGCAGATTACCTGTGCACATGGACACAAAGTGGTGCAGAGATCTCCATAAGTCTGTCCGAATCAATTATGTTTTTGCGGCAATGCAGAGCTTGCTGAAAATGCAAAGATAGGGAAGTGGCAAATAAATGCGAATTCGGACCTTTATGCGACTCAGCCTCCGAGGGGGTTATTTCTAAAGTGAGAATTCGACTGTCAAATTCGCAACCAGCGGATTCTCATTTTAAAGTCGCGACCGCAACAATTTTTAGAGTTCCAGCTTTGACAGCATTTCTTTTGTAAAGTCGTGACTGCGACAATATTCTCATTATAAAGTTGCAACTGCGACAGTAGCGGTCTATTGCGACTGTCTTTAGCTGGTGAATTCGGACCTTTACACAACAATTCAGACTTTAGAGAATAACCCCCTGAGTCTTTACATACTGTCTCATGGAGTGCAGTGGCTGCATAGGGACCCAGAGACTTGAGGGGGCCCCACTATGCAAAAATAATCATATCTTGCAACAAAAACTGCTCTATTATGGCCAGTATATAATCCCACCTGCAAGAACTAAAGGACATCACTAAATACAGGAAGCATTGGTATGTGGGTAGGATGGAAATGGGCCCCAGTGCTAACATTTGCACTGGAGCCCGTTATAGCTACATGCTGTATATGGTCCCTAATGTCCCCTGCTGGTACCCATTCCTTTTAGTTCCCCTTTATTTACACTAAGGGGCAGTTCTGACAAAATTCTGCATGTGGGATATTAATCTTTATATATGAAGCTGTACGATAGGATCTGTAATGGCGACATTGTATATCTGATAATATCTGATAGTATTTCACGCGATGTATATTGCCCAAGTGTATGTTTTTATTATGTTTTCATTTTTTTTTTTTTTTTATATATAATGCATGTTAAACATTCAGAGTTGTGTGAGCAATATGGTGCAGTAATGACTGCTCCTTCTTGTATGTATGTAAACTGAGGTTTAAATGTCACAGGCCAGTGTGGGGAAGCGACACTTGTTAGTGCCTGTGCCAACTGCCCACATGACATATTAATATTTGTTCTCTTGTGGCAATATTTGTTATTCAAACACCAAGAAAGCACTTGTATTGGGAAACCACATCAAAGAATATTAAGAAATTTTAAGCGCAAGTAAACAATATTTGAATGCTAAACAATATAATAATCTTATTTACTGTCCCTATGTGTTCTGTGTTTACGGTGCTTTACTCTTTGTACATTAAAAGATAACTGTTTCGCATGATATTTAATTCAGAGAAATTAATACCGATCTTGTGTCCTCTGTAGGCAAAGTAGAAAGAATCCCAGCTCGATATCGCAGGATTCCTGGGATCAAGCCTATCCTCCAGGAGAAGGATTCCAAAGCGCAAAGGAAAATCCTAGATATTCTAGTTATCAGGGGTCACGGAACGGTTACATGGGGGGCCATGGATTTAACGCCAGGGTTATGATGGAAACACAGGAACTTCTCCGCCAGGAACAGAGGCGTAAAGAACAGCAACTTAAAAAAAAGGTCTCCCCTGACATTTCAAACAATTATGACTCATTCAAGAAGATGTCTGACCCCAATTACACCCAATCCAAAGGTCCTTTCAGACAGGATGTCCCACCCTCTCCTTCTCAGGTAGCGAGGATGAACAGATTGCCACCGCAAGAACAAGGGAGACCGTTTTACTCCTGAGAACGATAGATAAAAAAAATAACATTTAAAACTGAAGCAATAAAAAAAAAAAAAAGAAAATGAAAATATTTTCATGGAAGACTTTAGATTCATTTTAGCCTGAACTGTGCAATGGTGCATATCTTATTTCAGTGCCTTTGGAAGTATAGACAAGGCAACAGTGGACATTTTATCTGCCTTTATCCTCTTGGTCTGAAGTGTTATTTTCATGGAAGGATTTCTCACAATAAGACAATCACTGGTAGAATGAAAGAATTCCCAAGGAAGGCGGCGTCGCCCAGCCAGTTCTATTGGACTGCTAGCATATCTGTAAGACTCTGCCCTTTGTATTTTACTGCCCGATCCCATGCAGCGCAAATTCATTTAGATTCAACACATTTGGTTTTTCCATACTTTTTTTTTGTACGTGTAACGGATGATTGCCTTTAGTTTAATTTCTACTTTGTTAGTTTTCCTTTAACTGAGGATGTAATCACTTAAAATACCTTTTTTTTTTCCTGACTAAGGGTTTATATAGATGAGATTTTTCTTTTATGCATTTTTTTTTTTATTTTACAGAAAACATATAAAAAAAAAAACAGCGGTCTTTATGTTTATCATCTCAAAAAATAATATAACCGATGTATAGGAACACTTTCCGTACCTATGAACTCTCTTCTTGGTTTTTAAGTTAAATGAAATGATGAAGCTTGGCTTATTTTTTTCCCCATCTGTGATGTCATTTTTCAGCCATTTCTACTAATTTTTCCCTAAAAGCTGTTTATCATTTGTTAGATTTGTCACTGGGGGGGACTAAGGTAAACGTTGAATAAGGACAAAGGGAAAAAAAGACTTGCATCATTGTACAAAGAGCTAGAATCTAGAACTTCTGAAATGGATTTGTAGCACATCACGCCTTGCGCTTATAAAATCTGCATTATTGTTTTTTATTGTCATACGATGTGTAGATGGAGGAAAGCTGTTACAGTGTTATGCATCAAGCCAGATTTACAAAATGTAATCGGAAAAATAATCCCCTCTTCTGTTTAATATAGTGTAAGGTATAACGGCACGTGTGTGCGCTGACATTGCTTCTCTGTGTAATTAGAATGTTACATATGAGCAGGTGCTGTTATACCGTTTGCTTCGTTTACAACATCACCAACACTAATCTATATGGTCGCTCGATGCTCCATCTTTACTGTCTGTGTATAATAGTAAAGCTTATGGCAGCCCCTAATCACAAGTACGACTGGCAGAGAATTAATGCTGAGTTCACACAATGCACATCTCATACTTTACGTTTTTTTACCCAAAATTTAAATTTCCATTTCAGTTTAAAGCAACAGATCATGCTTGTGCCGAATCAGGTTTTTAGCAAATGATTGCCGTAATGTAAATTCTACTAATGTACTTTAAATGTCTCGCTGCTAGCACACAACGCAAAGGTAGAACTGTCATTTTTTTTTAGTGTGCGTGTGTTTATAAAGTTTAATATTTAGCTTTAAAAAAAATGGCCTTCTGGGTAGACTTCCTTTATATGTATTATCTAAAGCACCGTAGCATACAAAGGGACTGTGTGAGGTCTAACAACATGGCTGCTATCAGTAAAGATAGGAACAGACAGAAAGCAATAAAATTCATGAATTTAACTTCAAAGATAACATTTCTTTACAATAATGAATTTGACTTGCTGCCATGCCATTCCAATTTGGAATATTTATTTTTTGCTTTTACTTGTCCTTTAATAGCCTTGGCATTATATATAACATGATTATCACAAATATGAATAGAAGCCACCACTGATTTACAAAGTAGCTGTTATTTAATGGCATCTGTAACCCAGCCATAATGGTTTCACTATGCTCCTATGTGTTCTGATTTGGTGGACCATGTGAACCTGTCTGCTATTGGCTGTTGTATGCTGCTCTTTAATGTCAGTTACTTCAACAGATCAGATTATTGGAGGATTCCTGTCCTATAACACTAATGCTGAAAGTGTAACATATGAAAGCGTATGTTGGAATTGTTCCAGAAATGGGTTTTCAAGATATAAAAGAGGCAGCAATGAAGCTGGGACCCATTCTGACTTCATACACAGTTAAAACACTAACAGGGTAATTTATCAACAGGGGCAATATTTACTGAGGTCTAGTAATCCATGACGACCCATCAGCAGTTACTACTTACTGGTAAATGGAAGCTAGAAGAATGAATACTGACCTCTGATTGGTTGCCATGGGTTTTTAGATATCAGTAAAGGTTGCCCCCGTTGATGAATTCCCCCTTAAATCTGCCACTTTACATGATTCTACTTAGAGATTATTGGACCTTCCAGCTGTATCAGCTTTGGAGAAATGGTTCATGAGTATTAATCAGGATTGAGGGGCAGAGTTTAGTCTGCAAGGTTTTGTAACTTGTGTTTTTCCATATATTTAATGCATTTGCAGAAGCTACAAAATAAGAATCTGCCATTTTATGTGATTTTCACTAATGTAACTTTCTTTCCTGATCATCTTAATATTTTGACAATAGGGGGCGCCAGCGTCCATTTCCTTCTGGAACTTTAAAGGAGTAGAAGGGACATTTGATTTGAGAAGAGTTTTGTTTTTTCCTTTATCTTTATGTTCATTCTTGTCATACTCCCTGAATATCACAATAGGTTCTAATTACGGGAGACTATAACATAATTATATTATCAACATCATAGGGTGGGCATCTTTTAAAAATCAACTAGACAATGTTGCTTATTGTATTTGTATGATATAAATCCAAACATGATCTGTTGTTTCAAAGTAGAATTGTGGGTTTCTGCCAATTTTACACAGGTACTTCAGACTCCCAGTCCTTCATCTGCACAATGGCTTCTCTAGCAAAGCATGCTGGGGGTTGTCCATTCCACTAGCAAAGCATGCTGGGGGTTGTCCATTCCAGCTGAAGACCTGTGGGTTCTGTAGTAAAATATGACCAAAGTCAAGTGGTTTTGTGTACAGTACTCCAACTGCCATGGGTTCGCTCTCTAGCTCTGTTCAGTAAAGTGCCTATGAATTCTCCTTTCTGACAAACTTGAGTATAAAGCTAAGCATATCGCCTGAGAAAAAAATGCTACAAAATTCAATTGCGCATTGTGATTGACATAAAAAAAAATATATACTGTTTACCGGCACATTTTACTTTTCACATAAACTTCTTTTTATTAAAAAAAAAAAAAA
>JAKJJM010067241.1:0-13670 GCA_021901965.1 Pipa carvalhoi | reverse complement strand
AAAAAAAAAAAAAAAGTCAAACAAATTATGGGATCCCCGAGATTTGGTGGTCAGGTGGTAACAAAGATATAATTTATATAGTTAAAGACTTTATTTTTAGAAGCAGGAGCTGCTTAGAAATCACCTGTTAAATATGTAAAAAAAAAAAAATAGAACCGTAAGAAAGGAATATTTTGTTGTGTTCTACGCAAAGAGGTTTAAAATATAAAAATAATAATGTTCCGTTGGGAAATACACACGTACAAATATGTCACATGAGACTAAAAAAGCAAGAATGAGAGAAGAAAGGACTGTAAGCTTGGGAATATAACTGTAAAATTCATCTTCGTTTTTGCTAGACTTGTAGGAGTAATGTTGTTTTCTTTAAGTAATGTTCCTTACAAAAATTAAAAAGTATTTAGGCCAGACTTCTCCTAGCTTTAAAGCAAACTCGCCACAGGAACTATTTGAACGTTTAACCTTTTAAACATTGTCTTCCTGGCAATTTCTACAAATATGCCCATCTGGAAAGCAAAAAGTCTCCTTCCAAATCAGTCTGAGGTAAAAAAATAAATTTATTAGTAGAATATCTGTTTTTTTCCCTCTCCATAACTGAGTAGTGACATCTGCTCTTTGGCCCTCAGTCCAATGTAATACTAAGCTTTACTTTTCCTGCAACTAACAGATAATAACCAATGGGAATTTCCTTCTAAACATTTACTTTAATGTGGTTTGAAGCAGAAGTAAGGGTGTAATACTGACTTTTTCTGGCTTTGCTGAAAACAAAAGGTGGAATAATTTAGATTCCCAAAAAAAGGGTTCGACGTTATGAAACTGAATCATGCTAGATCTTTAACTTGCACTCATCGAGACTGACTGTAGCCAGTGGGTTGGAATGTGTTGGGTACTGTAGGGTGTGTTTGCAACTATTATAATGCCACAGTGTCTAAATGTTACAGCATATGTATAAGAAAATTACTTTCTAACATACAAAATGCATTTATTTCAATTAGACTTTAATAACATTTATACACTGGGGGATTTTTATAAAAGTTGAATTATAACATGAATGGTTTATCTCTAGAAAATTATCACTAAAATACAGCCCTTTAAGACCTTTTTATGTCGAAAAGTGAGGGTTGAGGGTGGCGAATACCCATTATACCCTATGGAGATGGTCCTGCAGATTTTTCTAAGTCAGATCAGTTTTCCCTTGGAAAAATATGAGTGATAAACCTTTCAAAATGGAATGGAACACAACTGAAAACATAGCAAAATGTGGTAATTTTAGTGCATCGATATTTATGCCCTGTTCCCCTGAAAATGACACCTGGTGCATTTTTTTTCCAAGCTTAGAAATATAAGGCTTCCTTTGTAAAGTATGAGAAATATACGTTACTGGTACCATGTTTCCCCGAAATACAGTACCAGTACCGTGTTTCCCTGAAAATAAGAGCCCCGGAAAATAAGACCTAGCGCGTCTTTGGGAGCAAAAATTAATATAAGACCCTGTCTTATTTTCAGGGAAACACGGTAGATATTGATCTTTTCCAATATCGGTAAATGTTATTCACCCCTATATAATTCAGGCGAATTGAAAAGTGCAGCAAAGAAAAAAATAAAGGCGATAACGCAACCAATAGCCACAAAACAGATGAAACAGGTCGAAATGACCTTTATAAATATCCCCCATTGGCTTTTTTTATTATTCTATTAACTCTATAAGCAAGGCATATGGCCAAAGGTTTCCAGATCTAGTAGTCCACAGCAACCAATCCGGTCAAGAAAAGTTCAAAAACAACATCTGATTTTATTGCTGAACTACTAACCTAGGCATACTTTATCAGTGTTGATATAATCCACCCTTTATGTCTTTTTCTCTCTTATAAAATTGGCAATACACAATTCCTGTACAAGGTGAGCCTAATAGTAGGCTAAGCACCGAAGTTCTGACTATGCATTAAGAAATATGTATGGCGAGTGTTCGTGAACATGTGTGTAGTGTAAGGAGTTAGTGAGATCTTTCATCCCTCTTAACAAAGCTGAATTCTGCACAAGGCACCTTGGATAGGGGGACCAGCCACAGTCCCTTGCCATAAAAGCATATTATTAGGTATGTTTTGTCAATAAATACTAATTTTGCTCTGTGCCACATTGACTTAGGATATCCTTTTTGCAATGTTCATCTCAAAGAAAGCAATGTGTCAAGTAACTGAAAGTCCTGCTACACATAATCCTGTAACTGCTCTCAGTACTGTTGGACAAGAGCCACGGAGATAATATGTCACCATGACATACCGAGACTAAGAAGAACATGGATTCTCTTTATATGGATTTGCTTAAACACAATGGGGTCATTCATTAAAGTGCGAATAGTCACATAAATGCCCAAATTCGCATCCATTCGCAACTTCTCCAACTCTGCTAATTCAACAAACTCTGCGGTGTGACGAATTTGCGACCAATTCGGATACTTACAATGGTTGCGGACTTACAGAGCTCTTCGCATCACTTTGTGTGCATGTGCACAGGTAGTTTGAGTATTCAGCATGCGATGGAGTGTGTCAAAGTTGCGAATGCAACTAGGCATACTGCTCCGAATTCACCTGTTTGACTTTGCCAAATCAAAGTGGCAAATTGGGGGGTTGATGGCAGGGCTCCAGTGTTGCGTAAGGCAACTATTCATTCAAAAGTGACAATGGCGACTGCACCTCAATGACAACATGATCTAGGAACAAGGTGACAATCTTGTGGCAACGCAAACAGACACAAAATAACTACACTAGGTGAATTCACACTTTGATGAATGACCCCCAATGTCACAGAATCTAAGGAGTCCCAGGTCTTCACCCTTAACCCCTACATCAAAAACTTGAACCCCAGCTGTACGGCACAGGAACAACTGAACTGTATCACATGGGATCTGAGTTGTACCCACAGAGTCACTGAGAAGTTGACACAGGACTGAAGTACTGCAGGTAACATAACAATGATGAAGGTACTTTCTGGAGCCAAATAGCATCTCAGTGACCTGAAAATAACAGTGGTTGAGAGATACCATAACATAAAATACACTAGAACATGGAACACTGAGGTATTAAACGCAGTGACATAAAGACATATTGAGGCATAGACAGAATATAGACACAAGGAGCATGAAAAGAGACATGAAACACTAAGCACTAAGACATGAGACAGGTACAAGGATCAAGAGACAAAGACTAGACTTTAGACACAGAGTAAGACAGAAGCAGGAGGAAGCAGAACATGCAACAGGCTGAAGACAGGCAAGAGATGATGCATGAAAGATCACAGGAACGCTGAAGACAATGACAAGAACACATAGGGAACAAGCATAGTCCAATGATAATCAAGTTCTACGCATTGACAGCGCTTGTCTTTTGAATGTCCAGCCACTCACATCATCCCTGCATTGGTCTGTGGGGATTGGCTAACTGGTAGCATCATGACGTGACCAGCATTACAGAATTCAGAATCACAAGATTAGAGGCCACAGACCAGTGAACTATGAATCTTAAAGGGGAATTGGAATTCATTTTAATATGCTGTAGACAGTTTGCAGTTGTTTTTTTTTATTGGTTTATTGTTTGCTTTTTTGTGTTTATTTAACTTTGTTTTGCTTCTTTTAATTTTAGAGAGTCATGATAAAAGAAAAACTGTTTAGGACATAGCACACGCCCAAGGAATACAACCTGAACACAGGCAATATAAGACTCCAATATAAGACTCTTTTTCAAATGTATCCCCCTTTTTTAAGCTTTTGTAAACCGTAGCAGGAGTAAGGTAATAATCTCAGCGTATTGAAAATGAGGGTCCCTGCAGGTAATCTGCAGCCATTCTCAACTGAAAGGGAACAGAATGCAGAATCTAAGATCTATGATTTCAATGTCAGAGTCCAGACTGCTTGGCCTTCTGGGGCCAGTCAAAGTATTAAGTGTCTAAGTGTAACCAAAGCATCAAGGAAACTTTCAGTCTCTCATTGTATCCTTCTTCGGACTCCTCTGTCACTAGATATGCAGACATGAGGGCCGGGGTATACAAGCCTAGAGGTGGCTGGTGAGGATAGACTTACAGGTGCAGTTACATACTAATTCCTAGTTAAACTAGTAATAGAATATACAATACTTTAAATCCAACCGCTGACTCGATTTAGATGTATTTAGTCTAATAAAAAGGTGAACACTAAATCAGTAAAATGTATTTAAAAATAGCCAATAACATGTGTATACAAATAAGGACCAGCACTGGATTGTTTGTGATGCTGAACTACATCTCCGAGAATAAACTGAAGGCCAATGCTAGCTTATATTGTTTTTTTTATTAATCATCCGCTAACACAGTCATGGCTCAAATGCAATGATGTATCAGTCCAATAACGTATTGCTGCCAATAACTGTAAATGTTTCATTTGTATCTTTGAAAGCATGCTGTAATTTATTATTTTAATATTCTATTTTTTTAAATTTCTTTATATCTTTATTGCAAGATGCAGTTGTTTTGTAAAGACAGGATGGAGGACGGAGTGCTCTTTGGCTGTCGCTTTACTATAAACCTAGCATCACGCAGTAACCAGAAATCTGTAGCACTCAACTACATCTCCCAGAAATCCTTGACAGCCTAGACCAGGGGTCTCCAAATGCTGGTCCACGGACCACTACCGGTCTGCGGGACCCTTGGCACTAGGCCGCCTGATGGTGACACGTGCACACAAGGCGTGTCACCGTCATGCGCATTTGGCCCCACCCACTCTCCCAGTGGGCCGTGAAACCCTTTCTGGGTTGGGGAACTGTTCCCCGATCCAGAAAAGGTTGAGAGCCGCTGGCCTAGACTACTTAGGGATGATGACCATTTTTGTTTTCACTCACATAATATGGGGCATATTTTTCTGTATCTGTAAGTGGTAATATCACCATGGCATATTAAAAAATTAGGTTTAGACATATCTCTGTAGTCTGCATTTGTATGTCTATATTTGTACTGCTGTATTGTACAGCGCTGGGCAAATCTGTGGCGCTTTATAAATAAAACTATACATACATACATACATACCACCTGTGTTAGCTTTATCCTAGTGGCCCCTTTAATTAAAGTTGCAGCTGGCGCAAATGGTAAATATCATGCCTGAGGATATTGGTAGCTCTCCTGAGTGTTATAGGAAATGTTATGTTATTGTTGTAGCATCATTGATAAATATGTTGTAATGTCTTAAATTAAAAGATCTTTATTGTTCAGATGTGTTGAACAATCAAGAACATTGATGCTAAAGGAGTTTAGTTCACTGGTTTTAATTGTGAATGTAGTGGATGTAAAGTGTTCAGATTTGACATTGACACTAGACTATGCAAGGTTAATGAATCAGATTTGGTAATCTGTTCACTGCAGATGGATTTAGACACTATAGGAGAAATTTATAAAAATCGAAAAAAAATCGGCCCATTTTTTTCAATATCGCGATTTTTCGATTTCACAGCCGCAATTTTTTTCGATTGTAATAAATTTCGCCCTATATCAGATGTTGGTAGAGAAATTGGTGTAAGTTTATGTTACCGGATCATAGTAACAAACAAGCAATTTATAACTTCAGTGAGATGAATTTAGGTAAATCAAAGAGTAAAACTAATAAAATTCTACAGAGATGGATTCAAGGAAAGCAGGTGCAATTTTACCCTAGTATAAATCTTTGGTCAGACCACTGACATGGAGGACACTGAAACGGTTCAGTGGTAAGATATAAAGCGAATAAAAGGCACAAAAGCAATATAAAAAGGATTATAAAGATGGGTTTGTGCACCTTAGAAGATAAGTACCCTATATGGTCTATACATATAAATATTACAATGTACCATGATTTTTTCCTTATCATGGGGCAGATCATGCAAGAACCACTGTTAAATCATCAGGAAGGAGGTATCATTGCTTGTCTGGAGCTACATAAAGATGGTTTTCCCAAGTTAAATTTCACTAACTTGATGTGATTTCCAGCCTTACTGATAATGTTTTTAGTAACTAGTAGAATCTTCTTCAGATGAGAGGGCAATATTTTTAGCCTCTTATGGGTAATAGTTCCACAATCGTCCACATCCCCAAGATGCAATAATATTGGAATAATCAAAGAAAGAGAACAATGCTCAAGGCACAAGGAGTTTATTATGATTAACCACAACATGTTTTGAACTATGCAAGGTGCGTTATCACTTTATAAAGGGCCTTGCATGGCTGGAAACATGTGGTGAATCATAATAAAACACTTATGCCTTGAGCATTGTTCCCATTCTTTGATTATTCCAATCCTCTAAACACTTTCTTGACCTGGTTATCAGACTTACAATGTGAGCAGAGGCTACTGATCTCACCATAGCAGTAAAATAAGTAATTTCCTCTATTTCAGTTTCACTTCAGTGCCACTTGTAGATCAATTGTGTTGCTTGACCCAGCAACTATTTCAGATCCAGTTTGTTTATACAGGTACTTTGGGTGTCATTTTGTGCCTCAGCTCAAAAACAAGTGAGTTCCACCTTTTAGTTTGAGGGTTGATCAAGATCTTGCCAATCTTTGTAACTCATATTGAGTGTGGCCTTCTGAGTATAGGCATACAGTAGTGGCAATTAATTAAATACTTTTTTGGTACACTGCATAATAAAGCACAACTTTGAGATGATAAATTCACTAGAATAAAACAGCATGTTGCAGATTCTGCCTAGGGCACCCAGAGTCTAATCTTAACCTGTAGTCCCTGCAAAGAAACTTGGGATTCATTGCTGGGTGCTCATAGGTCACTGCCCTTGGGGGAGCCCCTCTATGGTAGTTGAATGAAGCTCAGGGAATAATAAATAGTTAAACTGGAATCAGTGAACTAGCAAGGCACAGGATCTGCTGCAGACAACAGGACTGGATAGATGCCAGAAATGGGAAAGAGACAGGAATCAGGAGCCACTGTAGGAACGCAGACTGGGACCTTGGCTAAAAACTGGATACCAGGATGAAAGCTGGAAACATTGCAGAACAGCAACAGGATCACCAAGAAATCAGGAAATGGTTACAGCTCTGAAGACAAGTGATTATACCCTCTTGCAGCAATACAGCCCAGGGGCTTGAGCAGAGAAAACACCTTGCTCAGGTAAGGTCAGATTGAATCTGGCAGCTTTATATAGAGAGGCATTTGCTGCAATTGACATTCAGATTCACTGATAGGCTGAAACTCAATTCTGATCATTTGAGGGGCAGGTTAGTTTAGAAATGTGTCTTGCGTTGCAGAATGATTTTTTACAGAACAGTAATTGGACGTGAGTGCTTATGTAAGACTGCCCGGATCACTGTTTTTGAGCCATATGATACCAGGTTTGAATCCCAGGTTTGGCATTGTCCACTCGAGTGTATAAGCAACATTCTGGTGGAACCTGGAAACATAATGAACCAAAATGGACATCCTTCCACAGCAAGGGATATGGAGACATCCTCATCTCCCCCTTTTATACTTATACAGATTATTTATTTACAAAATAAATAAGTCTTTGAAAAACCCTGGGAAAATTAACCCAAACATTGGGAAGCCTGCATCTCGCACATATTTACGTTAATGTATGACTTAAAATCAAATCTGAAATTTTGAAGAAAGCAAAGTGAAAGACTTGTCCTTAAATAACCATGTTGTATTGGCGCAGCACTTATCCCAATACAGAACTTGTAAACATTATATATTTGAAGTTAAATTCATGAATTTTATTGCTTCCTGTCTGTTCTTATCTTTACTGATAGCAGCCATGTTGTTAAACAGACCTCAGTCAGTCCTACTGGGTGCTTTAAATAACAGATTTTCAGGAATTGTGCCTAAAAGCTAAATAGCTAAATACCATACTTTACAGACACAATTTAGAATTTCTGGAATCACCAATTAAATATAAAGTAACTATAAATGCATTTGAGTCATTTTCAGTTTTTTAGCTTTACTGTTCTTTTAATAAGGTGAAGTCTGTTTATTTGCTTAAGTTATACTGTGTTAACTAACAAGCTGCCTTTTTTTTTTTTTTACAGTTTTATTTCTTGCTGTGATGATCCCTGGAGAGCAATTCTAAGAAGATTATGTACTCACTATTCTGTTTGTTATGTCTATTAACAATACTTATAGCTGTGAATCAGTTTTGCCAAGTCCTGCCAGCACATCGTGTGACTGTTCAAAGGGGTAAACACAGAGAAACAGACCCCCGCCCCCCTTTAAAAAATGCTTTGCAAGTGAAAAATTCTTACATTAAAAACTGTCTCACAAACGCGACCTTTATTCCTTTCCATTCCTACTTTTCTATCCAACTTCTATGGCCCTATTACATTACCCCGTTGTACTGAAATTGGTTTTGTTACCTACTAAAACCTAATATGCCCTCTTATGTCATTCACAGAAGTGTAATGTGAAAATCCTGGGGTTCCCCAGAACAGCCATAGAAATGGTGTGCCACATTAAGTTTATTGTTACTGCAGTGAAATTGTCAAGTGCCTACTGAATATGAAATGTATATTTAAGAAACCCTGCTGTCTTTTGCTGTGAACGCCAATGGCACTGATGCATGGAAGACATTCAAAGCTTGGCAACTACTTATGGAGAGAATTTCTTTCCAATAACTAAAGACTTGGAACTGGAAAATAAATCCCAGAAAGATTTGAGGAATTTCTTCTCTGGGAGTTTTTGGTTACTTATAACTCTAAAGAAAAGAAGAAAAAAAAAAATCAGCACTTACAAAACGATAGCCTATTTTAAATAATATTGTCTGCTGAGATGAAATACACCTCTACAATAGCCTGCTGCAAAAACCATTCGCTCAAAGGAATGGGGTTTCCATTTGTAAATATGCTTAAAGGGGAACTGGCATGAAATTGCTTTCTAATCTTTTGTTAGCGGGTTCATTTAGTAGAAAAATATGTAAATGCAGGTCAGTGGTCGCAGGTTAATCATGGAAAAATAACACTGAAAATATTCTGCACTTTATGTTTAGCTACCACGCATTACTATTCCCTGTTTTATAATTAAGGTTTAGTGTTAATAGTTGTATTACATATACACCCATTTATTAAACAATTTATTGTATGTCTACATTTTTACATAGGCTTAATGATTTAACCAAAGGGTTTAAAATTAGGAAGGGTCTGATTGTGCTGCTTCAAAGCCCATTTGCCTTTTACACCAAGCTGAAACCAAATGCATACAAACCAATTTTGAGAGAAGGAAATTGTGGCTTTTCCAAACACCATTATTCAGGGTTCACAGGAGCGTATGATTCGCAGTGTATAAACGCTGCGCATCATACGCTCGTGTGAAATAAAAATACAGCCCCGTGCTTCCCTATTATACTTACCTTGTTCCGGCCAGACGAGCTTTTCGCGCGTGCGCTTGCACGTGCAAACGCTGGCCATACGCTGGCTGTCGCATTTTTGCCAGCGTACGGGCCAGAACAAGGTAAGTATATGGGGCAGAGAAGCGCTGCGTTACACGAGCGTATAATGCGCAGTGTTTATATGCTGCGCATCATACGCTTGTGTGAACCCAGCCTTAAACTGCGATGTGATGCATCCAACCAATTTTTTTGCAGTTAAATGTCATGCTAAAGTCTAAAGTCGTTATTGCTTTAGAGGCACCCGTTCTTTTCTACATAATATAATCACTTTGAATCTGGTTTTGACGTTGCCATCAAAATGCATTGTGACACTGCCCTTGGTGTTGAAACATTTGCATTTATCTGAAACTTGAGCCTTCAATATAAGGGATCATCATGGGAATTCATCAACAGGGGCAATTTTTACAGCGTTCTAGTAACCCATAGCAACCAATCAGCTGTCTGCATTTTCTGGTATAAAGAAGAAAGAATAATAAGACAACTTCTGACTGGTTGCTAGACCTCTGTACAGTTTGCCCCTGTTGATGAATTCCATTCCCAGTGTGTCACTTACTGCCCCAATTCCCTCACAGTGTGTCACTTATTGCCCAAATACCCTAACAGTTTGTCACTTATGGCCCCAGAGTGTGTCACTTACTGCCAAAATAGCCTCACGGTGTGTCACTTACTGCCCCGATACCCTCACAGTGTTGCACTTACTGTCCAAATACCCTCATAGCATGTCACTTACTGCCCCATTACTCTCACAGTGTGTCACTTACTGCCCCAATACCCTCACAGTGTGGCAGTTACTGCCCCAAGGTCGTTACAATATTACAGTTACACTACACTGTAACTATTGTATTAAATGGCAGTAAAGGTAATGTGCTGATATCAGTGTGTTCTTGCACAGTACGTTTGCTGTTATTCCGTCATTTAAGCTTTGTTTCTCTGCTTTCAATTTCATCATCATTAACAAAAACACTGCAAGGGCTCTTGGTGATAATGGTATTGTATTGTGGCAATAATGGCATGCCATTAACTTTAACCCAGCGGCCAAAACACTGTGCCAGTTACTATCCTTGTGCTATCATTTTATTACTGTCATTACAATGTCCTCCTGATAATACCTCAGTGCATTGTGACTTTACAGCTTCTATTGCACTTATTGCTCCAGTTATGGTCCCAGAGCACTACTTTGTGACTGGAAGGGTGAAATTTATTAAAGTCGAAAATGCTGGTTTTGATTTTTCCCGATAACAATAAATTGAAAACAGCATTTTTGATATCGCGATTTCGCAATATCGCTGCTATTGGCAATATTGATATCGTGATTTCGCGATACTGCCATTTTCGATCCCGCGGTATCAATTTTTTGCTGATTTTCGCACAAAATAATAGCAAATAAGCAAAAACAAATCATCCCGGCATTTTCAATATCGCGATACCAATAAATTACCGTTTTTGCAAAATCGGTATTTTTCTATGTAAAATGCAGCGCTGAATATCGCGATATTGAAATTTTCAACTGTCAAAAATATCGATTAGAAATGGCATTTTCGCCTATAATAAATTTCACCCAAACTGTGTTAATGCCATGTGACAGTGACTGAGCCAGTGTCATGAATATGGTAATTAGTGTCCCATTGTTTTAATATGCCAATAAAGATACATTTTGCCAGTAACCATCCCAGTGCCATTCATTGTAGCAATGACCTTAAGATGTACCCAGAATGCTTAGCATTTTAGCTCTCAGACAAGGGCCGGATTTTCCATTAGACATAGGCGGCTCAGTCAGAAGGGTGCCTCACTCCTAGTAAGGCACATAGGCAGGGGGAATGAAAGGAATTAATTCTAATTGAGAGGTATTTTTATTAGTCAAATGTTGATTCTGACATTTGTTATTTCACTTTGCATGTAATTATAATTATACAGCACTTCAGTTCACTGTATAATTTATTCTGTGTTTATTGTTACAAAGGGGTGTGGTCAGTTAGTGGGTGTGGCCTGAGGCACCAAACATTCTGTGCCTTATAAGCTGGTGAGATGTAAATCAGACAATGACCCAAACATACCCACAGTACCCTGTGGCATCAACTCCCAGTCTGCACATCCATAACTGATAGTTGAAATAGTAAAATCTTGCCTGGCTGTAACCACACAACTACGTTTACTGTAGAAATGGAGAAAATGCACATTTGAGTAATAATTTGTTCTCGTTTACAATAATTTATACTCATTCTCGAATACATTGCACTTTGTAAATTGACTTCAGCACCTTGTGCCCACCAGACATACCATATAAATGAATGAATGCATACATGCATTACCCGCACTGAGGGGCTTATTCATGATAGTTCGTACAGTCGCATACTGGTCTGAACTGAAGTGTTCATCTTTTCGGTACTCAGCAAACTGTGACAGATTTGCAGTGTACTGCTCTGAATTCGCCCGTTTGACTTCACCAGATCAAAATGGTGAATTAGGGGGTTGTTGGCAGTGCTCCGGTGTGGTGTAATGCACCTGCTCATTCAAAAGTGACAGTAAACCAGGTGACCACTGGCAAAAACGAAAGCTCAGGGGCAAGGTTAAACTCTCCTGAAGCCCGAAATGGAAAAATTAGAAACCCACGTCCCAATATTAAGCAGATCTGTAAGTATGTGCTGTTGGTTTCCATAAGAAGCATTTTATTATGTGTACTGTGCGTCAAAGGTCATTGCAATGCAATAGTAGCAAAAGTTTCAGCTATAAAGGTATAAAACGATTGTACTTTATGTATCAAACAAGTAACCTGTGCATTATATAATAACATTTTAGCTTTAAAGGTATAAAACGATTGTATTTTGCTTTTATCACTATTGTGCCTTATTTGAAGTTGTTGGGTGTACCAAGCCCCATCTTTGCATATCAATAGTTTTAGGCCAGGGACATACTGGAGTATATGAGCGCGTTGTTGTTTTAATTTTTCTTTAAAAAGCACGTCGCAAAAATACACAGTCGCATTTTACTGGCGTATTTTTGAGACGTGTTCTATATATAAATAATAGCACTTACACATCACTTTTCTTCCCTGTGTGACTTCTATTGTTCAATTCCCATTCCAGTCGCATTGTTAGCGCTTGCATCAATACGCTTGACGAAACGCGACACGAAGCATTCCGGCTCATGTTCCTCTCTATGAAACGCAAGTGTGACATTGTAAGCACATCAGTCATTACTTTCAATGTTTTTTAGCGACGTGTATTTTCAACGTTTTTTCATGACACACTTTTTTAAAAAACGATGAACACCTTTACACCAGTGTGACCGTGGCCTTACCCACACCAAAACACAGGGAACTGCATTGTTCTAGGCCAGTGATGGCTAATCTATGACACGTGTGTCAGAGGTGACACACCAAGACATTTTTGTTGACACGCGTCATGGCACCTTTTGTGCTGTGCGCTCAGTAGGTGAGTTGCCCCGCCTATATTGAAGTGACACATCACCCGAGTTATGCTGTTTTTTTTACGATTTTGACACACTGAGCTCAAAAGGTTGGCCATCACTGTTCTAGGCTGTTTCACATATAAAGAACTTATGGTGTAGATATAATAGGACATGATTTAACAAGACAATTACTTCACTTAGCTTGTAAAAACCCTCTGTGGAAAAAAACAAATATTATTTATGCCGCAGCCCTCACACTATGTTGTCTTCTAGAAGCCATTACTAAACACTTGACAGATAATATAGAAAGGCAAATTCTAGCATCGGGACGAAGGCCTCCTGTAAACTGCAGCAAAGAGATATCACAGTGAGGTTAGATACTGGGATGCAGTCTTGTACTGTACTGAATTGTGACTATTTAACACATACCGAAAAGGGCTAAAACTGTAGGGGTCAAATCAGCCAAAGCGCCCAATCCAGGTAAATTTACTTCATTCAGTCCAGGGGAGAATAGGAGGGGCTACACCTGGGTCTGTAACATAGTAACATAATAACATAATAACATAGTTTATAAGGCTGAAAAAAGACTCAAGTCCATCCAGTTCAGCCTGTTTTCCTACAATGTTGATCCAGAGGAACCAAAAGAGAAGAGAATCCGGCACTATACTTTCTATAAAAGTAAAAAATAACCTTTATTTTGCGATTAAAATATCAGGCATGCGTAAAAGAAAACTAGAGATGTTAAGGCGTTTAGTTGTAACGCGTCTTGCCTGTTTGAGAGATTAATAATAGACCATACACCTGGACCCAACAGTAAGAAGTTCCACCACTAATTCCAAAGAAAATTATTTGCAGAAGTTGGGCAAAAAAAAAAAAAAA
>JAKJJM010067182.1:0-11013 GCA_021901965.1 Pipa carvalhoi | reverse complement strand
CTACACTATCTTGTGAGTATAACTTGTACTGCAGTTATCTCTATTAAATCTTTTGTATTTGCGCAATGGTCGCTTCTTTTGTTGTTACATGCTCCTGTTGAGTCACTGCATCCTTACATCCCTGTGAAACACTGCCTTGAGCTGGATTGTATTCGTGCAATTTGGGGATCTCCCCCTATTACGAGTCCCATTTGCATATATTTCCGGTAAGCCTTCCTACAACCAGAGTGAGATCTATATCGATGTGTCACTGAGGAGGCTTTTTATATATATTTTTCTGCACAGTCATTTTCACTATTTTTTGGTTCGTTTGGGCATTCCCCTATCTCTCCGAATTATTTGGTTAACGCCCTATATAGTGCTTTTTTGTGCGCTTGTGTTTTTTCAGGTTTACATTGGGGAAATAACCTCTTTGGCAATCTGAGACAGGGATATGCTGCATATTAACTGCCATAGATAGAATCAATGGAACAAAGCAAAGGGAAGTAAAATCAGTGTACAGCTACTACTGGGGAGTGAACCAAAGAAGAGAGAACCTGACTAGACATGAACTTCTGTTTTGTTGGGGCAACCAAGGACTCCTGCCAAGAAAACATGGAAAAGCTGAGTCATGTGATTAGTGAGCCATGGATTCTTAAGATAAACAAAAGGTGGGATACAAGAAAGTGCATCCTGAAACCTAGTGGGTCATAACATTCATGTCTGACAATGTCCATCGTATTGTGTGGTATGCCCAATATTTATGTGGGGTTCAGGATCTAGCATAATTACTTATACTCTACACTAATATATAATGTGAATGATGTTAAATCACTACAACAGGAACACTCAGATGTAGTATCTCATTAGAATAGGTAGAGGCAAATACTTCCATCCAGATTAAATGCATGTGGAAACAAATAAGGCATCCACAGTGCAGTTAAACTTTTTAATATTGAAGGCAAGGATATAAAAATATACTCACAAGATGTATGAGCAATAAACAGCATGTAAATCAACACCAGATAGTTCTCTACGCGCGTTTCACCGCATAAATGAGCAGCTTCATCAGGAAAAAACAGTAAAAAATGCTGGTAAACCGATTCCCAATATATAAACTCCCTGATTCCCGGGTTAACATGGAAACCAGAAGTGACATCATATCCAGGAAGTAAGGTGGAACGCATATGTGTTCCAACAACAATAAGGAAACAGGAAGTGGCAATAGATGGAATGCAAATGCAAATTCTAATGAGATACTACATCTGAGTGTTCCTGTTGGAGTGATTTAACATCATTCACAAGTGATTTTCAGTGTGCAGTTTGTTATATATCTGGTAAGCCTCCCCATAATTGGTGTGGATTTGGCACAGAGTAATTCACTTCAAGGTGGATAATCTGTTTCTTCACTTCACACACTATTTTGCTGTTCATGTTGGTGGGACTTATCTTTTCCGCCTAATCTTTGCATATTGATAAGGCACTATGTAGTACTTGTGTTTGTGCGCTTGTTTTTTTCAGCTTGTTCCTCAATTCAGACTTTAGCCAATAACAGCCTAAATGTCAGTCATTGATCATTGGCTGTATCAGGAACAAATAAATAACAGTTCCCAATAAACATGAAAAGCCCATTTTAAAAACAAGTAAATGCCTTAAAATTTTATAAACAGTCATTGAGATGAACACTTTTATTCTTACAATAATAAAGAAAATGGAGCGAGGTTGCAAATCACATTTGATAAAGGGTTTTTCACCCGAAACATGTTATGCTCCATTTCCTTTATTATTGACTATTGTGATGTGTTCGGCAGGACACATGGACTCTAGGTTGCACAATACAGCCACCCAGTATTGTTTGCTACTTTAGCTACTTTTATTCTTACACCAAAACAAATTTTAAAAAGACCACAAAGACTGGAGAATGACAGACCTTGGAAGTGTCAGTATATGGCAGTTGCAATTGGTAAAGGAAAAAGAAACACATTTACTTTACGAATCCCAAGTTTGTAAATTGAATACATGTAGCACACTTAACCCAGAACACTAGCCAGTTATGAAGTTCCTGGGTTCCTGGAGTTAAATAAGGAAACTACTGCCGAAGCAGTGTCCACAGACTCATTCAAGCCTGCATGAAGAGGCTCTTCACTGTGCTATGCCATTAAACTACTGGCTCAAGGAGAACATGACAGATATTTAAAGCTTTTTATGGTGGATGCAATGATGGAGAGGTGTGGAGTCCAATGCAGACCCTGCACAGAGGTCCTCAAAGTGAAAGGTCTGCTGCTAGTTAAACAGAAGGTACAATTTACATTAGGAGGCAGGGCAGAGGCTGAAAATGGCTCAAAACTGATCTAGGCATTTGACAAAAAAAACCAATGTGATAACCCACTAAACATTTTATTGTGTACAGGTAAATGTAAAGCTCTTTAAACAAAACAGGGAAATAGTACATCTGTCCAGGAATTGAGAGGGTTTGACTGGCATCGCCACAAAATGAATGAAAGTATTTTCAGAACAGGTTGGAAATGTGATGCCTTGGCAGTATAAATGCCAGGCAGTTGGCAAAGGCAAGCAGTGGTATTACTTTTCCTCAATGTAAACGTTAAATAACTTATTGTAATTAACAGGGTAATTTTACAGCATGCCAGGTAAGCAAGAAACAACTGACCTGACAACTGACAGCAAATGTGGAAAAGAGTTGTTTTCTGCTTGTATAGTTTTATATAAAAATAAACTATAAATATGCACAAGAAATACAAAATAAATAAAAAATATATATTTATATTTCCCTCCACAGGGAAATACAACATGTGATCACAGAATAGACGTAAAGTCTTATAAAAATAATCTGAAATTATATTTAGCAAAACAAGAGTGTTTTGGACTTGCTTGATTAAGTATCTCAGAAGCATTAACAGTGTTATTGGTACTGGTGATTGCCATAGAATAGCAAAACATTGTCAGGCTAACAATCAGGACATAGTTAGGCAAGTCATAGCAGAAAAGTATGCAGGTGCCCCTTAAAAAAATATTACAATGCACAGGACACTCCCTAACACTGATGCAGGGCTAGTGCAACCACTAGGGGGCAAATGTGGTTGCATAAACCCAGGATTTTAGGAAGACACAAGATAAATTATTGATTTTTTTTTAATATTTAAAGGGTGTCAGAAGGGGAAAGCTTTGGCTCATTACTTTTGCTAATATAACTAGGTTTCTATTATTCTTCCAGATAGTCCTGTGCCAGCTCTTTTGTGTGTCTTCGCAGAGCTTTGGGGGTGGAGGAATAAGAGGAATGCTGTGAAATCAGATTCTGGGGAACAGGAAAGATTCTTATTGCACAATTCAGGCATCATGCAAAGTGGGTACGGGGGTAGTTAGTTAAATTTCTCTTCAGGTGATGGGAATTATGGAGAAAGAGCTGCAGGTACAGTATTTCCAATTAAACACAATAAAAAGAGTTATAGAAAAAATGATAAATGTATCAGAAAAAATATGTCTTGTCCTGAAAGGTCTAGTTCTGCTAAAAGTAGTGAGACACCATATTCTTGTATTGGCCTTACTCTCCATATTTTGTCAATATTTTGCCATTTTTTGTTGTCTCTGAACATGAAAAACTTTTTCTGGTCTGAAAAATTCAGGTTTCATTATGGTAATTAATTGAGAATATGACACAAAAAGCATGAGTCAATGGAGTCAACCAGCATGAACGAGTTGTAACTTAGCAGCTTACAACAGTACATACTGATGGAGTGGGTTAGTGATTGTGCCCCCCTTGCCCCACCTCTGGATGCCCATGTGTTTGTATTGTGAATGTTGTAGTGTGCTTTATCATTGGCAGTCATTGCAAGCTCATCCCTATAAAAGTATGGTATTATTTTGTATAACTTGACAAATACCCCCTTCATATATTAATTCCAAATGGCATGATTTAAGCATACAAGGCTGATCTGTCGCTAGAAAGAAAATGAGTCCAAGTTATTGTTTGGCAATCATAAAACACTTCTTAGAAACCATTTCTAAACACAGTATGTACATTATTGTACATTGTAGCTTATTTTTTATGATTGATTCCCTTTATGACTGTATCATTTTAAAACTTCAGTCCTGCTGAGTTTACTATAGATTGTTAAAACCTATGCTGTTTCTCTGTTTATATTTTATTATAATAAAGTCAACCTCTGATCTTTTATTATTTACATAAATATTGCAGTCCTCATTATCATTGTTTTGTTAAAGGAAACTTTAACTGTACTTACATGGAAACAATGTTGACGATTTAATAACTGTTCTACGATGCACCATATTTACTAGATAGTAATTATGGCTGCTATTAAATTAATTCATCAACATCGATTTGGTTTGAAGGTCAAACTCTGCCTTTTAGCACTTAAAGTACTAATATATGCTTTTTGAATTAAACATTCTAATTGCCTATCAGAGCTGTGTGTTATATATTATCATTGATGATCAGAGGTCTTCTAATTTGTCATGAAATCAGTTTAGATTTGTTCATATTGTTGTCCAAACCATTCACTTGAAATTACAGTCCTGCTGAGGATAAAGGTTTTTATTTTAAATAATATCAACAGAGATATTCAATAAATCATTTTTTTTACCAAATGATCTGTCTATAATATTTTAAGACCTCTCCTTTTAGGATGAAGCACTATGGGGGATATTTATAACATTTGAAAAGTTTTTAGACTATTTAACACTATTAAAATAGCAGTCATTTTTTAATATTGCCATTTTCACTTATTTATAAAGCTGTTCAGTCAAATTTTATCGCTTAACAGCTTTAGACTGGCAAAAACCCATTATTTTCTATGGAGTTGGTCTTGTTGCTTAGCCACAGTCAGATTAGTTTTCCCAATGTATGTTTGTGCATGTATGTATAATTTTATTTATAAAGCGCCACAAATTTATGCAGCGCTGTACAATTCAGCAATACAAGCATAATACAGACATGGGAAAAGTGCATTACACATTACAAGTATGATATCATAAGGATACATCACTTTAAGTGCCATGTTGAGGTTGACACAAAAGATTGGAGGTCCCTGCCCCATAGAGCTTACAATCTAAATGGGAGGAAGACATTGCATACACAGATAGAAGGGTAATAAGAGCTGTAACAATGTGCTGAAACACTGGTCAATAAAATTATATACTAAGCATAAATAACTAAATAAGAATAAAATATAATTTATACATAAAATCAGGAATAAATATCAGTGCTAGTGGTCCAAAAGGTAATAGTTCAGTTTGGTTTTAAAAGTGCAGAGGGAAAGATCCTGGCAAAGATAAAGGGGTATAGAATTCCAGATATATGGGGCAGAGAGAGAAAAGGGTTTAAGATGAGAAAGGGCAGTATTGGTGTGTGGCATGCAAAGCTGGTTACTTTGGGAGGAACGCAGTTGATGTCGCGGAATGTACAGACATATGAGTGAGGAAATGTAGGGAGGGGCAGTAAAATGCCTTAAATGTCAGAAGGAGAATACTGGAAATGATTTGTTTGCTTTCGGGGAACCAAAGAGGAGAGATAGATTGGGAGAAAGACTGTCCCTTCTGGGGAGAGAGGAAGAGAATTTTGGCAGCAGAGCTTAGAATAGACTGGAGTGGGGAGAGGTGGGAAGATGGAAGGCCAGAAAGAAGAACATTGCAGTAGTCCAAGCGGGATAGGATGAGAGCATGTATGAGGTTGTAATGAATGAATAAAAAAGGATATTGATATGCAGTAGAAGATAAACCTTATAGATAAACACCACAAATTGTGGCAGTTTCAATTATCGATATCAATCTTTTCTGATGTCGAGAAATTCTTTTTGGTCCTATATAAATCAGGGGAAACCAAAAGTCCAGCGAGTTAAAAGATAACACTGAAAACCACTGAAACAGAGCAAAAATAAAATTAAAAATGGTTAGTGGCCAAGTCTAATGGAACAAAATTATTCATGTAATTGCTGTACTTGGACTGGTAGACACATGACTATAAAACTGAAAGGTCCTTAGCCAGAGTTTATTAGAGCACTTGCACAAGATAAAGCTGCTGGAAACAGAATGGTGCTGATCTCTGCAGGAGCATAAAGTCACAAATACTTAAGGCCATATTTACTAAAGTGGGGAACCTTATTATCGCCGTTTTCAACTGTTATTGCTGTTATTTTTGGGGATTTGGGTCATTTCGCTGGTACCAATTTATCAAGCTGTGATTTTTATTTTATTGTGGTAAATAAAGTACATGGTAAATTTATCGATATCATTTAGCACTATATAGTGATGATGGATTTAACTATAAATTTAAATGTGAAAGTTAACTTTTGACTATCAATATCATTATATACACCATTTCAACAAACAGAAGTTTGGAACTAAAATCACACTCAGTACCCATTGAAAACAATGAATAGTGCCACCCAGGGCGTGGTGAAATGTAATGTAGCTGAAATTGACTGGAAAATTAAACACCTACTTTAGTAAATGTCGGGATAAAATAGTAAATGAAAGTTTCGGCGATAATATAAACGATATTATAAACCTGGTAGTAACGATGTACAATGAAAACCAGTGACAGAAAACTACAAAGGAGCATAGTAAATAGGAGAAGAGGTCGAAATCGGTAAAAAATCCCAATTTACTATTCGATTTCAAAACTAAAATCAATTTGACTGTAAAAGTCAGAACCTTCATTCATTCGGCATCTTCCCATATTTGGGTATTCAGCAAACTCTACGATGTAGCAAATTTGCAAACAATTTGGATTCTTACAACAGACATGGACTTATGGAGCACTTTGCACCACTTTGCACGTGCACATGTAATTCAGCTATATATCAAGCATTGGAGTGCGTCAAAGTAGTAAAATCGGCAAAGCGTACTGCTTTAATTTTGACTGTGTGACTTCACCAGATCAAAGTGGCAAAGTAGAGGGTTCATGAATTTTGAATAATTCAGGCTCTATCCATTTCAAAATGGATAATAATGTACCATGAATACAGAAGTGTATTATAAGTAAATATTAAAATCAGAGTACAGTTAGAAGTGTATATGGTAAAGAAACTCATGGTGCACTAACTACATATGCAACTGTGTTACTGTGTTAGATTGCCTAAATGCTAATTAGTTCTAGATGTAAATAAAATCAAGTGGGGTTGTTGTATTTTTTTAAACACATTTCACCACTCATCTAAGTAGTTTCCTTAATTTATCTTAGTGGCAGGAAATGTCCCAAGCATTTATACCCTTATGGTTAAGTCAGTCACATAAATTCAAAGAGTAGTAGATAAACAGCTGTGTCTTGACCTGTAACCTGAGTTGTGGACCACCTATGTTAGACTATAAGTTTGGGAAGCAGTTGTTTGGTTTTGGCAATGTATAGACCATTGTACTCCTTACCACCCTGAATTGTATACCCAGAGTTGTTTTTCTCTATGATGTAGATGTTTGTGTCTTAGTGTGTTGCTGGGTTTGAAAAGCATAGAGATGTGATGTTTTCTAACACTGTATCTACATGATAATATAGAAATGTGTTATCTTGTCTGATGTCAGTTTTTACTATGCCCGTTGGTCTGGAGCTTGTGTGTGGCCTTGTTGCTGTTTCAAAAAAATACCAACAGTGATTGGAGGAAAAAGGAAATGACTCGCCATACTGAAACATAGAATTTTTGCAGAACTGCTGTAATAGAGTGAGTGCTATATATGCTTGTATGAGCGATTTCCTTGCATCTTCTATTGATTTTATTTATGAGGGAGTAGGTAAACTTTGTACCATAAATCTGCCATTTATATGAATGTTTTTACCTGCAAGCTAGAAACCATTTCTGAATATAGATCAGCAGCTTAAACATCATTTACTCTTGCAACACAAAAATGTCTTTGAACTGTGGGGTACACTTCTGGAGAATTGTGAATGCTGTGTCAGGACTGAGAATAAATCTGCTAATAATGATCAAAGGTTGTTCATTTATCAAACTGAGGAAAATATCAGCAGGACATCAGTATTTTTGCCCAGCGATTTTGGAAAATGATGCGCCATTTGAATTAGTGTTTGTGATAAATAATTTCCCTAAGGTATTAATCATTCTCACATAGAAATTAAAATGTCAAGAAGTGATAAAGTGTTAAAGGAACAGTAGAACTCAGTCACACCTGCATATGCTGATCTGAATTATGAAATTATTCTTCCTTAGTGCTATCCTTAACAACAAGCAGCTTTGAAAAGTGATCAAATAACTGAACTCATATTTCAAATATGCTGCAAGCTATATTATATGCTATAATTTCTGGCTGAAAATGCCACAGTTGTCATTAAACTACAACTCCCACCATCCTATCTATTCTTAATATAGACCTACTGTAATACTTAACTTGTGCTTGCGCATCTTAATTGTGTGATCAACGAGCTTATTCTGAAATAATTGCTTTTTTTTCTCTCTCATCGTTAAAGACCCAACAACATTATAAAAAGTAAAAGATCCGAATAATGCAGATATACAAAATGAACATTTAGTATTTCCAAAATGCTGCATGATATCGGTCACACACTACACAATAGACAGCTACTGATGCAGTCGCGACTTTACTATGGGAATCTGCTGTTTAGTGAATAAGGAGTAGAGAATCAGGGCGTGGCCACTCGAAGTGATGAGAGTTCATTTCGACAGTTGAATTCTCACTTTAGTCAATGACCCCCTGACTCTCTTCTCCTTATTGATTAAACAGAGGATTCCCATAGTAATTCACAACCGCGGCAGTAACAGTCTAATGTGTAGTGTGTGACTATTGTTAGCTGGTGAATTTGCCACATCGCAGAGTTTGCTAAATATCCGAATATGGGGAAGTGGCGAATTCATACTTTTACACAACAATTCGGACTTTAGTCAATAACAGCCTTAATCTTAATTTAGAATGCACTTACTTTTACTTTGTAGAACTTTAGAGTTCAGTGTATAAATATGTATTATTTTCAGTTAAAAAGAATGAAAGTGGGTGGGTACAGTAACAGAATAAAGATGTCTGCAAACAAAAAGTTGATATGAAATATACCAGGACCAGTGATACCAATCCATTTCTCACCTTATTTTACACACACCTACTTTGCTACAGAGAAAAAAAGGATTTTGTTAATGAGTGCAATACTTGGGTGCAGTTCTGGATGGAGCAAAAAAACTTTACTATTTATCTGCTTGGTCTCCTGGGTAGTTGTAGATCTTTTTTTTTTTAATCATATTTTATTCTGAATACACAGCCTGGCCATGTAAATGAAATCATTCACTTTGTTTTCAAATTTTGCACATTATGCCACTTGCTAGAAATCTTACATGACCTCTCTTCTAGGCACCACCCTCATACCAACTGACTAAAAGAACTGACCAATCCTTAGAACAATTGCGTTGAATATATGATGCAGCTCATCAAAACAGCTGGCATGAGCTTCATATTTTATCTGAATTCACTCATAATATTCTTAACATTCTGCTTAGTCTATGGTTTATATCCTCAGCTTCTCTTCATTTGGAGATGGACCCTTTCCTACTACGGTGGATAGTATTTTCAGGAATTTGTCTAATGTCAATGTGCCCGATTGAAGGCATTTTTGCAAAGTGAATGAGGCGCGTTGCTGAAATTGTCACAGACGCGCTTCAATACACGCTTGAAGAACAGGCGAGCAGAGTTTTGTCTGCCACTGTTTGCCTGTTCTTCAAGCATATTGAGGCGTGTCCGTGACAATTTCAGTGGTACACCTCATGCACTTCACTAAAATGCCTTCGATCTGACACATTCGGATTTACCGGAATGTGGCCCTGAGATTTCTGCTACACAAAAGCAGTTTACTTACTTTATATTCTGCTTTGACTTTTCTATATATGTGTATGTATATTTTAGTGTACCAAGAGAAATGTGTTTATCAACTGGAGCTCAAACTTGTAAGGCAAAACTCAAATAAAAAGTGGGGCATTTATTAGAAACAGCTGATTCACTTTGTACTTTCAAGATTATAACTAAAAAACTTGTAGTATCAATAATTCATGACTGTCACATGAGTTTACAAAACTCTACAGTAGTTGACAGTGCTGTAATTGTTGATATTCTACTGAACCCTTCATACATGTCTTTCTATATTATACTTGAGAGAATGAGTTGGTTAAACTAATCATGTTTTTAAAGCTGTGTGGTGATTTCCATTATTCTGTCTTCTTCAATTGATTGCATTATCTGCCTTTTATTGTAGCTGATCGATAATGTAAAATGGCAGGTGATTTATTGTTGAACTGAACTTTTTCTACATTTAATAAATTATTTAAACGGTGACCTAGAATACAAGTTTGTGTTCAATACTGTTGGTATATTTTTCAACGATGACTGCCAACATGTGCACTCAAAATATTGCAATGTATTTTTAAACGAGATAGCATATGCCCATTACTGTATAGTATAAATCTAAACAAACTGTATTTTATTTTGCATCATTTTTACCTGTGATGATTTTTTCTCCTTTTACCATTTTGACTGAATATGCATAAATACTCTTTAAAGATAATTTCTGGAAGTAGGGGTAAAAATAGCAAAATAACATCTGATCAAAAGAGGATAGTTTTTGTAAAAACTAAATTGGAATAAAATGTTTTATCAGCTTGCTTTGTTTTAATGCTTACTAAAGATATCCAAAAGCCTTTGTGTTCACATGTGAATTTGATAAGTTATGTAAGAAGTATAACAGGGTTGGAAATGGTTATTATTATGGCTGCCAGTTTGCCATGTATTATCCTATAAAAATACAAAAAAAAAAAAGAACAAAAAGTGCCAGAAATTGTAATTTGTCCCCTGAATCCTGTAAACTTGAAACTCCTCATATTTATAGAAAGGCTGATATATATACACAATGCTAGCTACCACAAAAATTATAATATTCTCTATTACCATAAAACTATGTTAACATAGTAACATAGTTTATAAGGCTGAAAAAAGACTCAAGTCCATCCAGTTCAGCCTGTTTTCCAGCAATGTTGATCCAGAGGAAGGCAAAAAAAA
>JAKJJM010067177.1:0-11489 GCA_021901965.1 Pipa carvalhoi | reverse complement strand
AATTTAATAAAATCGAAAATCGGCCGATTTTTCGATTTGTGCAAAATCGAAAAAGTAACGGTCGCGATAAAAAGTCGCGGTCGCAATTTTACAATTAGGAAAAAGTCGCGATTTTATAATTAGGGAAAAGTCGCGATTTTACAATTAGGGAAAAGTCGCAGCTTTTTCCCCCAATTGTAAAATCGCGACTTTTTCCTAATTATAAAATTGCGACTTTTTTCCTAATTGTAAAATCGCGACCGCGACTTTTTATCGCGACCGTTACCTTTTCGATTTTGCACAAATCGAAAAATCGGCCGATTTTCGATTTTATTAAATTTCGCCCATAGCCTCAAAAAATACCAAGTTCTCTTATTTCACACTTAGGTGTTGAGAGGGGTATGCACCAAAGCTACATTAAAAGTAAGGTACTGTCTGGCGCATATCTAAATATGCATAAGTCACAGGATCAATTTAAAGTAACATTGTTTTCAATTATTCCATATATTGCTAGCAAAAGGCCAGGGGCCACACTTTTTAGCAGCATGAACAACAGTCGCATCGTTACACACCACTTCACATCAATTCATATGCACATGCACAGTTCAGCTATTTATGAAGCGCTGGAGTGAGACAAAGTGGTGAATTCACCAAGGCACACTGCTCTGAATTTGCCAGCCACATGAAAGTGAAGAAAATAGAAAAAGATGAAAAAATTAAGTGTAATATAGATGACTTTAATATGGTACAAAGAAAAACAGGATTTATGCTTCGCATATTATGCCCTACACCCATATTACTTTAGTTTGGGGATTGAGTATCAGAGTGTAATTTCTCTTCTAATATTATTATTGGACTTTAATATAGTGACAACAGATCCATGGAAATCATAGGAAAACTATGTCATGTTACTTCACTTGGACTAATTTGCATCACTACACATCCTGTTCCTATTCTACTGACTATGCCTTACTATGCATTGAATTAACAATGGATTCCCTTTGACTTTTTGCAAATTAGTTGAATGAAGGCACTCCAAAGGATGTAGCCCTGGCAAAGTTTAGGAATTAAATGGTATAAAAATGAGTTGAAATTGTGTTTATTATTTAACATTTTTGTAATATTTGTATTCTGTAGGTAGCTTACTCAAACAATAAGCACAACCCATTTACTATAATAATAACAATCCTGGAAAACAGCTTTCATCTCTTTGATTTGAAGGGCTCTTATTTGCAGGGAAATACTGACTACAAAGCTGCAGTAGCCTGACACTAATATTGTTAATGACTATGGCATATGGCCATCAACAAAGAGATGCTCCAAGAGAGTCTGTTTTTAGCAGTACTGTGCAAAGACTTACAGGAAATGTAATATGCAGGCTATTGGAATAAGCTGTACTTTACCATTGAAGGAGTGGTCCTTCATGATCCCCGAATAAAGCACAGCAGCAAGCATTTCACTACATTTTCTGTATACCCTCATAGCAAAACATTCCAAGGCATTTAACCCCAAACTCTGATTCTTTAAAACTAAGCAAATATATCAAACATTGTTGTGGTGGTCTTTTAAATCACTTTGATAAAGTGTGCATTTTATTGCCAGACGTTCTCATGTTCTGCAGTATCATGATTTCTAAAAACTTCTACATCTGAATAATTAGAAAAATATTTTGCTGTTGTAGGGAGAACTGACATGTAACATCTTAGGCAACATACATTTCACAAAGGTTCTAGCCCCGAGTTAGCTGGTGGTGGACCTTTCCACCAAATAACATCTTCTATTTTATCCCACAGATGTTCTGTTAAATTGATATCTAGTGACAGAACAGTTTACTCCATCATGCTCAATTCATTGTTATGAGGCGCAGGGTATTAGTGAAAATATCTATTTAGTGATGGGGAAACTAAGAAGATTCAGTTGAATGTAGTCCGGAAATCCTGCAGCATATAAGATTGCTCCACTTCTGTCAAGGGACTCAGTGTATGTTATGGGCACACACAGTGGTGTAACACCAGGGGGCCCTATTGCAGGATTGTCACTGGGCCCTCAGTTCTCCCCATAGCGCTGTCCCATCTTGTGCCCCCCAGACAAAAAAACTAACACACAGGAGGCAGACACTGCAGCTGCAGAGGGGTTGTGACAGTTGAGGCTTGGCTCCTATAGGTATGCCCCTAAAACAACCTCTCACATTTTATACTACTATCATCAGCCTGTTTTGCTGACACCTGACATGATGGAAGCATTGGCCTACAGGAGCCTTTTGCTGCCTAGCAGCTGTTAGATTTTGCTTATTATTTTATATTTGCAAATTATTAACATTCTATTCTACATTAATTGAAGGTGTATACAAGCATATGAAAAGAAAGAGATATCAGGAGTAATTTAGCCCTAGATAACTACAAATATCCTAATAAACTATTATAAAGACTACCTATTATTATTAGTACTGAAGCACCATTAATTCTATGCCAGTATTTTTCTAAATAAGAGATATGCATGTTTCACACAATCTCAGCCTGTTTATCAGACATATGTAATTGTCTACTAATACCTGCATGCATAATGGCACCATTATATATATTATTTTTTTGTGGAAGTTGCATTGGTTTTCCTGCAGACATCATACTTAATCATATACAGTCCAAAATGCTTAACTGCTTTGCAGTAAATGCAGCATCTGGTGCACACACAGCCATACCGTTTCATTTTTTGAAAGAAAAAATAAAGTTTACCTGGGCATACCTAGAAACTGAAGTGAGGTGGAATGAAAGCTTGCTTAAAGGACCAGTAACACCAAAAAAATGCAATCTTTTTTTTTTTTAAATATTATTTTTGAATTCCTGATTTATATTATCTGGAGTTTGTTTTTATTTCTTGTGGTTGCAGCAATCTTTTATTTCTTAAGTAAATAAACCACCTCCAACTATTTCCTATTGAATATTAGATAACAAATATTAATAATTCCCCAGAAAGTGCAATTTTGCCACAACCAGCAGAAAGAGAGAAAGAGGCAACACAAACTAAAATTTAACCTCAAAGACAGCATTTTTAGTTTTCTTTTTCCACTGGTCTTTTAAGGGAGCACATCTTTAACTTTGGTAAAGTTGGTGACAAATCGACTGTATCAGAAGCAAATAGCCACTAGTGAATCATTTGGGATTATACCTCTTTGCCCTCCTATTCACTTAATCCTATTTCCTCTAATTAGTGATAATCTTTAGGCTGTTTTCTCTGTATCATGTTTAAATTGTTTGTGAGAGAGACCAACTCAAAATGCATATCAGTTACATATGCAGTCATATCATGCATTTTTCATGTGAATACTAGGCTATATTTTAAAAATTCTGCCAGAGACACAGAAGACATGACGACTATGCCTTGGTCCTAGCACATATTATTTAAAGAAAAATAAAATGTTAAAGAGGTTTTGCTGACTATGTGAACATGACAAACATGCTCAGTTACATTAGCTTTGTAATGATGCAAATATGAAAATGTAATAAAGGAAGAATAAATGGTACATATGGTAATGCGTACAGAAGGTAGCATATGCAGCTAACTGCCATCTGGAGTCAAAAATAATTTGAGACAAAGTTGTTACAGCTTTAGGGACTTTTTGCCTTACTTAGGGTTAGCCTTACACTGGGGTTGTGATGTGAGAGAAAGTTTTTGTTGTCATGGACAAATATCTTTTTTTGCAACCTAAAATTACCAAGGATAAAGAGATGCTAAAATTGTACTTGGTCTGCACAGAGTGCTTCTTTTACTGATACAGCAGCTAATTCTGCTGCTAATACCTAACCTTGTTGCTCTCTATGTGCAGTTATTACAGGGCTCAAGTATTTATTTAATGACATATACAGTCCTTTAGGAAACATCTCTTTTCACTCTTGCTTTCTTATTGTTGCATCAAACCCATCACCCTAACATTATCTTAGTGATGCTTCCTACTTTTTAAGCTATATTTAACCCTGTGTATTTTCTTTTTCCAAACAGGAGCTGGTGACTTGAGCGGTGAACCTGTAGGATATATCACAGGTGTGATGGCTGTAATCGTTCATTCTGCATACTTAGTTATCATTCAAAAGACTAGTACTGATAGCGACCATGGGCCTCTTACTGCACAGTACACCATTTCTGTGACATCAACTCCTCTGCTTATTTTATTCTCTTTCGTCAGCATGGACATAATCAATGCATGGTCTTTCCCCGGCTGGAAAGATCCAGTTATGGTGATATTATTTATTTCATGCACCTTAATTGGTTGTGCCATGAACTTTACCACACTGCACTGTACTTACATAAACTCAGCAGTTACTACCAGTTTTGTTGGAGTTGTAAAGAGCATTGTCACCATCACAGTGGGAATGTTGGCTTTTAGTGATGTGGCCCCGACATCACTTTTTATTGCCGGAGTAGTTGTTAACACAGTTGGATCTGTTATCTACTGTGTGGCAAAGTACTTTGAAATAAGAAGACAGATCAACTATGAGGACTTGGAAAAAGAAACGGTAAAGGAAGGCAGTATTGAAAATGATGGAGATGCTCCACAATTTGTAATGGAAGATATAAAACAGAAACAAATAAATGAAGAAGAAGTAGAAGCAGCAGTAGTTGAAAGTTCAATAGAAAGTGAGGAAAAAAGAACAGGAAGCACATTTGGAGAGTTCCTGCAAACAGCCGACGCTCCAGGGCCTTGTCCTCAAGACAACAGGAAGTCATTAAAGGACACATACCTTGGAGTATGGAGGCTGGTTAAGGGAATACGATTTTTAAAGAAAGATTATCTTATAGAAAATGAAGAACTTCAGAGCCCTTAATTTAAAATAAAGTAGAACATCCGTGAAGAAAACAAATATATTTTGTAAGCTATGCGGGTAAAGAGAATTACTTCATAAAAGTTTAACTGAAAGTGACCAAAACTAGTTTGTACATATATTTTATTTGGAATGAAACTGGTCACATGATAATGTATTTGTTCAAACCTTTATCAATTAGATGGTAAAGGCATGATTAAAAATTCAAGTGAGCTTATTTTTTCATAACCATAAATAAATGTAATATGATCTTACAATGCAGTCTGAAGAAAAAAAAAAAACAATATAGAGCTATTATTTGCTAGTTTCATACTGCCAAAGCTGGTTTTGTTGGGCACTTTAGTAAAGTTGTATTTAGAGAATAAGCATATGCAATAATGCACAAAAATGATGTATATATTAACATGGTCAGTAAAGGGATAATAAATATACATTTTAACTGAGAATAAATGGTACATGGAGTAATTTGAAAACAGAAGTTGAAAAGAGCAGTAATAAATAGCAATCAATCAAAAATTAAAGGGGATGTAAAATCTAAAACTATTTTATTCACCCAAAGCAATTATTTTCTAATATATCTTTCTTATTATTTTCTCCAGAATAAGTTAAGTTGCTATAATGTGATCCTAAAGAAACTTCACTCTGGATAGAATTTTAGTACCAATTAAAGAAAATTTAAATTTTGCAATATGCACTGTGCTCAGATTACTCCGCTTTCAAGAAAATGCTGTGCTTGTTGCCTGGAACAATGATGCAATATACTTTGATTATTATAATGAGTTAGTTGTAAAAATTGCATAATGGATTTTACAGAGTATTCTTGTTCAAAGGGAGCAACCAGAGAATTTGTAATAGCTGGAAAACTAAACAAAATAAATAATCACAGTACATTTGAAAAATGTTTGTTCTAGGATAAATATTAATTATAACAAGAATTAGTTTTAGACTTTGCTTCCCCTTTAAATGACCCCTACTGGTAATTATAGCAATAACAGGAAATATTTGTTGTTGCTGTAGGTTACTGCACTGTACATAAGATCATCAGTAACTTCCCCACTTGAACAAGTAAACCTGGTCTGTAAAAATACAAACAACAGTTTAAGTAGCATTTACTCTTACACATCTTTAGGCAGCATTAGGAAGTTTTGGTGGGGGGGCATTATGTTTGGAGGCAGTCAGCACCCCTTGTGTCAGCCAGCTCCTCTCACCCCTACATAAGATTATGTACAAATGGCAGGTTTATGAAAGCTACTACTTGTGAAAGTGTGTAGTTTAAAGTCATCCTAAAGGAATGAAAGAAATTGGCACAGTAGAAACTATGAATGAAGCTTTATATCCCATCAATTATCTTTGAAATTTTTCCGACATCTGCAATATCTTGATCAACAAATAGCTACAGTACTTAAGTACATAGCTTTTCAAAAATAAACCCTTTTCTTTGTTAAATTTTCATAAAGAGGAAAGCAGATTAAATATGTTTTGCAATTTTTAACTCTGGTATATTTAAATCAAAATCTATGCTTACAGAAGAATGCTGATGATAAACAATATTATGTAACCAAATTTTTTCTCTCAAAAAAATGTTTGGACTTATAGAAATCAAGCCTTATTTTGGTTCAATCAACAGACAGGTACATAAATAAAATGTACGTGAAAATATACACATGCCACCCAATGTTGCAGGGGGAACAGTGGGACAGAATTACTAATGATGTCACTGGCACAATGCCTACTAGTTTATGATTTTATGTGTGCTAGTAATGTCTATCCCAGGGGTCTGCCATCAGGTACAGGAAAGGGGGAAGGGAGTGGGACTGAGGGCCACATTCCCGTATCTCCGAATGTGCCCATTCGAATTCATTTCCGCAAAGTGAATGAGGCAAGCCACTGAAATTGTCACGTACATGCCTCAATACGCGCTTGAAGAACAGGCGAGCAGAGTTTTTTCTGCTGCTGTTTGCCTGTTCTTCAAGCATATTGAGGCGCGTCCATGACAATTTCAGCAGCGCGCCTCATGTACTTTGCGGAAATGAATTAGATCGGGCACATTCAGAGATACGGGAATGTGGCCCTGAGACTTGGGGACAGTTGGGAGGTATGCATACATTAAGGTGTTTCTGCAAGAGTGGAAGAATACCTGGTGTGCGTTTACTTTTTTGTGCTGGGAAACTTTTTATTTTTATCAAATAAGTCTGTTGACAGCACTGAAATCCATTTGCTATGTGTAAAAATACAAAGATTATATGGTAAATGCACTTAATTTTCTAATATGTTAAATAACAAAAAAATGTGAAAAATATGAATATATACAGTGAAAAGGCCAAAATTATCAACAGTGCAAATTTGCCTCTCAGTCTTGTCTTTAGAAACTTGATATGGTCTGGATAACCTAGAACAACCAGGTAAAGACCAGAATCCAAAATAGGTGCAACTAGACCTGTGCAGTATACAGCAAGGAAAACGTAGAAGCCTCTGATTACATTGGAATGGTAGAAATTCTACCTTTTATTAGTGCATAGTGCATGACATGTTATCGAATGATTAAAGGGCGCAAATGCCTGAAACATGTCATGCACTATGCACTAATAAAAGGTAGAATTTCTACCATTCCAATGTGATCAGAGGCTCCTACTTTTTCCTTGTTGTCTTTAGAATCCAAAAGAGGTAAATCTGACCTGGATTTCCAAAAAAACTAGATATTACCTAATTTTAGCCCAAATGTTTATTCTGAAATTGTAGAGAAGCTGAAGGCATTAACTGGTCTCATCACTTCCTGAATACTACAACCATTTTGTGCATTCTCTACATCTGTAAGCTGTGGAGTAGGATTACAATTATAGTATCATTTCTCAGAAAAGGTACACCCAAGTCCATATAAGCGATGGAAGAAGTTTCATTAAGGGTATTGACTAAAGGATGAATAGCTCTGAATCCATATTTGATCTCCACTTCCCCATGTTCACTTATTGAGCAAACTCTGTGATGTGTCGAATATGCTTCTAATTCGGGCAACTACGATAGTCGCAATCTTACAGAGCACTTCGCATCACTTGCGTGAGCATGCACAGGTAAATTTACTATTAATCAAGTCTGCCTCAGTCACAAATTTAACAAGGCATAGTGCTCTGAATGCACCTGTTTGTCTTCGCCACATCAGAGTGGCAAATTGGGGGGTTGATGGCAGGGCTCTGGTGTGGTGTAATGCATCTGTTTCTTCAAAAGGGACAATGGAGACTGCGACTAAATTAGTCTGCTACTTAACATGAACTAGGGACAAGGTGTCATAGAAATAGACATATTATTCTCTTAAATACAGTTAATGGGAAAAGGTGAGAATGACGTCACTGCACTTCACTGGAGGAATTCACATCACTCCACATGACTTCACATCCTACTTCTATTTGGCTGACTTTGCCACACTATCCATGTGTGTCTGTAGCAGTCCGCCTGCTCGACAAACCTATCTGCAGCTTCATCAAAAAGGAGAAATGAATTTGCAACTATTTTGGAAATTTGACTTGAACTATAGTGAAGTGAATTATACAGGTGACTTCAGCCTTTAGCCAATAAATCTCTAAACCTTTTGGAACCATGCAGGAACATTAATTATGTTATAACAGACAAAAGTAAAACTTGGATTTATAATCTTCCAGTTATAATAAATTTATTCATTTTAACTGGTTACACTATTGCATTTTCTTTTCTGATGCAGATATTGAATTTAAAGGGAACCTTATGAATTACACTTCCTGAATGCTATATTGACAAGGGTCAACATTGTAAGTAACATTTTTCACTTTTGCTCCCATGATTTAAAGGATAAGTAAACCCTGGCTATAAAGGGAGCCCTATTTACCTATTATCAAGCCAGATAACGATTAAGAAACTCCTGGCTCACCTCTTCTTTCAGCAGAGCTCAATATCCCCCTGTAATTGCACCCTCTTCCTGCAGCACTTCCTTGTAAGGGAAGAGCAAGCCCAGAGCCACACCCCCTCCTCTCCCTGGCTTCTCTCTTCACAGCTGACTGCACAGGTGGTCGGACAGGTCTTATCTGCACATGCTCAAGTGTTAGGAACAGGCTTTTTTGATAAGGAGAGGGAAGGGGGGATTTGGCAGTCTGTAGTAGTGAGTGCTGTTACTCCGGGGCGGGGCTTATTGGCACTGCAGAGGAAGAGACTGTACACAGAATGGGAGGGGGAGCAGGGCTGCTAAAACAAGAGGCAAGCACTACTGATCCCAAAATCATTTTTACATTTTAATGTTTAAGTTGGCTTTCTATATGTATGCATGTCATATATAAATAATGTTTTATCCAAACTTTTCATACCCTTTAAAAACATACTACACCATATTAGATCTCTCTTTCTAAGGGGCAGCGCATATCCTCCGTGGAACTATTTTGACTTTCATCTAAGGAATTGTTTCAAAATGTAATAGAATATCCATGTCCTGAAATGTTCACAACAAATAGATAAATATAACCTGCCTCAACATAGCTCTAAATTTGCCAGAAGCAAGTCTGGCATGGGCTTAGAAACACGACCACAACTGATATGCTAAACAAAAACCAACCACCACACTACTTAAACTGAATGCTTTATAGTGGTAATGTGCAAACATAATAAAACTTTGTGGTGGCGCTAGCCTTATCTCTAGAGGATAATTCATGTTTTGTTTTTATTTTAGAGTTCAGTCTTTGTGCAGTAAAGTGGGGTCCCTTTTTGCACTGGCTTAATCCCTCCCCCCTCTGATACCCATGCACTGTGCATGTATGAGCTGCTTCTATATGAGGGCACAATATGTACATTGGCTCAATGGAGGGAGGGACTAAGCTAACTTCAGAAGAGACTACCAAGTCTTAGGAAGGCAAGCCAAACAGAGCAGAAATACTTTGATAAGATAAGGCTCAGCAATGCTTTAGCTTGTTGAAATCATCAGAGGTTGACATTTAGTTGCCAATCAAACTAGGCTTTAATGTCCCTTTAAATGGTATTAGTTACAAAATCTTTTTAATGTGTAAACAATGTCTTACTTCCCTTGTATTGATTTCAACAAATACAAATTCTTAAGGCTGGGTTCATACGAGCGTATGATGGCCGTACGCTGGCAAAAATGCGGCAGCCAGCGTACGGCCGGCGTTTGTGCGTGCACGCGCGAAACGCTCGTCTGGCCGGAACAAGGTAAGTATTATAGGGAAGCACGGGGCTGTATTTTTATTTCACACGAGCGTATGATGCGCATCATACGCTCATGTGAACCCAGCCTAAAGATGCGGTAGAGGTGCTCCTCACCACCGTTTTGAAAGCCTAGGTGTAGAAAACAACATTGTGGAAAAAGATGCTCCACAATCACTAAATTATTTTTATTACTTATACATATATGTATGTACACAATTCAGCTATATAAATACACCTACTTATCTATAAGTCCCAGGAATCAGTATAGCATTTTCTCTCTATGCCTTATACTGCACCTCATGTTATATTGCTTATTGAATAATATCAGTTAATGTAGCTCCTCAAAACCCAGATATTTGATTGTCTAGAATCAGATTCTCTTTAGCTTTTGTGCAAAGAGTATTGATTTAGCAATGCATAATTAACATCTTATTTAAGATATATTATAATCCAGTAGACGACAGCAAGATGTAGATGTGTTTTTCCGTTTGTTAACCTTACAAAACATCTGACTGAGATCACTGGGTGATGCAGTTGCGGGACACAGTACTTAGGTGTTCATACTTAATTATATCACCTTCTTGTCAACTAATGAATTCCAAACGTTGCAATTTTTAGACTTCCCATTCCAATCATAAGGATAAGTGCTATTGTGAGGAAGCATCCTAATGCCTGAAGGCAATGGATGAAATAGTACTGGGCTTGCATTGTAAACTGTAAGCAGTACCTTGGTAGTCTACTTAAAGGTTCAAGTAAACCTGATATTTTCCCCTGAAGATAAAATTATCAGACAATTAAAACTGTTAATTAATGCACAAATGAACTTGAACCAGTAAAGTTATATGGATTTAGCTAAATTAAAGACTATTTTTTTCCATAAAGATAGAACTATAAATAGGTGAAAAGTTCAGCATCAGGAAAACAAGTCTTTTTTTCACCATTAAAATAACGGTGCAAAATATTTTAAATATTTCTATTTATGTTTAACATATCAACATTCAACAAAAAGTAAACACATTGCACAGAACTGATTCGCATTATTCAATAATTTAAACATTTTTTGGAAACTTATGAAATCCTTTTATGTTTTAATTCTGCTGTATATTACTTTGTGTATGTGCAGCTTACTAGAATTTATGTAATATTTACTGAACCAACTAAAATTAAATTGTTTCAAAATATGAAGGGAAAAAGACCTTTGACTTTTGATTTTATATGGATGATATTTAGGTAATTTATGAACATGTTTTCAAAAATTATGCTTATACAAAAAACTTGAATAAACATGATGAGTAAACATTATTGCATTCTGTAATATTTCTTTGTATATCATGCACTAAGTTGGTAAATTTAATCAGACTAATATGCAGATTGTACTTTTGTAATTACTGTATTTTTTGCTCCATAAGATGCACCTGAGCATAAGACGCACCTAGGGTTTTAAGGAGGAAAATAAGAAAAAAATATTCTGAACCAAATGTCCTCCCTCCCCTGCCTGCCCTCCTTCCCTCCCTC
>JAKJJM010067163.1:0-11342 GCA_021901965.1 Pipa carvalhoi | reverse complement strand
GTTTTAGTTTTTGTTTTTACTCACATCATTGAATGTTTTATCACTCATTTACTTTTTTGCGCTTCCCTTTATTTCTCTGATTTCCAGAGATTTCTACATTATTCACAGAATAAAGTTTGTGGGATATGATGACACTGACGTCACTGCCCTTCAGTTGTCGAATTCATCTCACTCCACATGACTTCTCATTATACTTCTATCCATCTGACTACGCCACGCCACACATGCGACAAGGATTACAACTGTCCGTATGTTCAAGTGTATTAGTCAATATTGAGAAGTGAATTTGTGTCTATTTTGGAGATGTGATTCGAATTGTAGTAAGGTTAATTCGACAGGTGAATTCACCCTTTTAAAAATGAATCCCTAAGTTTTTTAAATGTTATACCACAAATTGATAGAAAAATCCTAAAACAATCTAGATGAAAATGCCTGTTTCAGACAGATATATGATTTATAAGTAGAGGTGTTCTGATGCCAAGTATTTTGCCTACAAACATTATCAAAGTAAACCGTTATAAATTTGTTTAAAAAACTACATTTTATTTTACTTTCCATTCTTTATAAACCTGTAAGGCAGGATTTAAGTTCTTACTCTGCAAGTACTGGGTATACGAGTGATTATGGTTCACATAATTATGAACATTTACTTTGTGGCGTTACATGATGTAGCATCAAGAACTGTAGTGTTTTAATTGTGAGATGTACCCGGTGGGACTGTTGAATGATTTCTCTGTCTAAGGAAACAAAGCGTTTAGTGGAATCATGTATTATGATGTTGGTTCAGGGGTATAATGTTTACATGTGCTTCTTGCTTTCATATATGTGAGATATATAACTGCCAACTTCTCATATGCAAATTAAGACACAGATTTTTAGGAGTAAATGCAGACTAATATTTGACGCTATCCCAATGAAATAGGTTTACAAAATTAAGATCCATGGATTATTTTACAATGCTTGTTGCCTGCCTCTTCGTGTTATCTTCATTACCGGTTTGTTCTATGTCACAGCCTTTTAAATGTGAACCCGTTCTCTGTTCCTTGTGATTTTCCTTCTTTCTCCCTGTCCAGGCAGAATTGGCCTGTGCTGGGGGGCTTGCTGACAATATTACAGTATGGTAGTTAGGGCAAATACGCAGCACTAGCACTTGTAACAAAATAGTATTCCAAGCAGTAAATAGGGAGAACAAGGATATAGACTGCTAAGAGGAAGAATAACATATACCTTTAGTACAGATTCCAAGGAAGTAATGTATCAGTTTACCATTAGCCCAGCTAATTTAAGTTTATGTTTATTAAGGTGTATTTTCCCATTAAAGGGGTCATTATTCCAAGCTTCTTATTGAAAGTGATTTTATTACTGCACCTTAAAAGGTTATTTGCCATTCTTATTATGTTACTATCCTTAATTAGGTAAAGCACACAGAAAGAAATTTTAATAGGGCACGATTTACTTTTAATTCATGGTTTACTCTTGATTAGCAAAATTTAATATATTTAAAAATGGAAACCTGTAACAAGCTGTAGTTTCCTATAGGAATGGGGAGGTGTATTTTTCATATACCCAAATGATTGGGATTAGTCTGATATGTGTCTTATTTCCCCTTTAAACAATTAACGGACACTAAAATTCAGTTTTAGCAAACAACTGTTTAATATAAAGATGTAGTTATCTGAGGGATGACTGCTGCCCTGATACTCTGGCAACATTTGCTCATCCACTTGAAGAATCAATTATGAGAAAGGCACTTGTTATTTTTCAGAAGCACTGTACTCTCAAGTTTCATCTGTGAGCAATAAATATTGGACTCCACACAATTTGCAAGTCTGCTTTTCTTCAAAACCAAAGGCAATTTAAGAATGAAATCCTGGAAAGGCTATTTTAATTTACCCAGTGTGTTTTGGCTAAGTCTGGAGCATATTTCGATTAATGTCTTGCTTAATTAAGAGTATCCGTTGGGTTTCAATATGTTTATATTATATCAGTATTACTTTAATGAAGGCTTTTATTACACATCTCTAAAACAAGTAATCACCATTGGAAATTCATTTTACTGTGATCATTTCCAATTCTGTGGCTGTAAATGTCAGAAGAGCAGACCAGGTTATATTCATAGAAAAGTGCACAAATATCACAGTTAATAAAGGCAATATTATCTGCTAAAAGTACAGTGCTTAATATAGAAAGCATTGCAAGATGTAACAAAATCAGGTTAAAACCAACTGCCTGTTTCATAGGATGGCTGACTGTTTTGATTGTTCACCCAGAAGGGACAAATGATCAGATCTGTTACACCATGACTTTGGGGCACATTTACTAAAATCAAACATGCTTTTCGAGGAGAAAAGGAGAATGCAGGAGAAACAACCTATATTTAACGATATCGCCGTTTTCTCCTATTTACTAAACTGTTCAACCATTTATTCGCCCAAAAGAATTCTCCACCTTCAGGCTGGCATAAACCCATTATTCCCTATGGAGATGGTCCTGTCATTTAGCCTAAGTCCAAAATATTTTCCCATCGAAAAGAGACATCGGTATCAATCTATAATGGAAGGAACCCTCATAGAAAAGCATTGCATAGTTTGCCCACTAATGATTTATTTTGATGGGGAAATATTTTTATCAATCCTTTTTAAATAAGGGGAATTGAAAAGTACAGGAAAACAAAAATTGACAGCGAAATGGGGTGAAATCAATCAATATAGTTGAATAGGTCTTAGTAAATATGCCCCTATATGTCTAAAGTATATGTTCTCACTAGACTGTCTTTAACCTCCTCTGCTCTCTATAATACTACAGTACTCCTCTTTCTCACAACGTACACATAGACATATTGCTTGACCAAGCTGCAGAGAACAATGTGCACTCTGTTGGAAGACCCATAACTCTACTAAAAGGGGACCTTGAACTACCAATTCTCTTGGGGAGAGCAAACAAGTCATTGCATCGCAGGTTGCTATCCTAAAATGAACAATATATCTACACATATGTGCACAGACTGGAGAGCAAATAAGGACGGCTAATTCTTTGCATTTATCATTATGTTTCAATTACTATTCTACTAGCCACCTACACTTTTTGAGTGCATCCTGTTCATTTTATTGTTTAAAGTTATCTGTTGCTATAGGCTTTTGGCTAATTCTGGGTTGTTTTATTTTCATACATTTTAAAGAGATGTGATGGATAAATCATCATATTAAGGAATGAATCATTATTTATTTTGTGTATGCCCATGATTTATTTATTTTTAAAATAATAGAAGGCAAATAATGTCTTTAACGTATTACTTCGGATATTAATTCTTTATTGCAATACAAATAATTTTTCAGGTAGCTATGTTCAATTGTATTTTTGCTTTCCAATTTTAGACAGGAAACATACTTTGAATGGAGTGGAACCATAAATGTTCCTTTTCACTTTAGGTTAAAATAAAGAAAAAGGATTGATTTTTTTTTTTTTTAGTTATGGTATTTATAAATATAGGTATAATAAACCCTGATTTCCCCACATTTCCTTTCCTAATGACAATCTCTTAAAATTGCAACAAGAGGTTAATATCAATTTAAAACTGCAGAGAGGCGAATATTAATTTAAGCCTGCAAATGATCTGTCTGATTGTTACGTGTCAAAGTGCCGCCACTCTCATTGAGATTAACATTACTGCCGAACTGCCAAGTTTAGATAAAATAGTTGAAGCTTGTATCATGAGCAATAGGAAACATTTATTTTAGCTGCTGAAACATCAAATGTCAATCTGTAGTCTGTTTATCACAGAGGAAAAAGAGATACTGTATGTAGAAGTGACACTTTCTCTCTCTCTCTCTCTCTCTCCTCTCTTCTCTCTCCTCTCTTCTCTCTCTCTCTCTCTCTCTCTCTCTCTCTCTCTCTCTATATATATATATATATATATATATATATATATATATATATATGTTTGTTTGTCTGATTTGTATTAATGATGCTTGAATAAAGAAGGAAGGAGGTTGCGTTCCAGAGGTCAGTATTAAGGTTATAGACATATCTTTGAAGCAAGGCTCAGATTGCAGCTGTCGGCTCTATACCTGGCTCTTAGATAAATAGCGGACTTATGTTTCTAGGTCTGCCAGTACTTTAACCTTCATGAGCACAAATGTTCACTCTTGGGTTTGAGCATTCACAAATCCTGTCTCTAGGGGCCAGCACCATCTATCAACCATTTCTTTTTCTCCTTTTATCCGGGGTTTCAAAAACATTCTTACCTCATGAAACTTCATGCTTGTATGAAGTCTTCTAAATGAAAAAGCAAATGTTCTCTGTGAGCTAACATTCTGTATATAAAAAGAAATCCTGAGCAAATATTACACATTTGTGAATCAGCCAGTGAATGAAAGCCTCTATTTATTCAGAATATAAGAATAAAGCTTGTGTGTTCTTCGTGTAAAGGGACACTTCAGAAACTGTAATATGTTACTTGTATTTTTAAGGGATATATTATACATTTTGTCATAGAAATAATGTTAATTTTTTTTAAACAGAGTACATGTTGATGAACATAAATGATGAAAGTTATTCACTGTACAAAGATTATGCACACTATATTGTGGATTATTTTTTGTTTGAAAACAAGAAGATATTTGGTTCTGTATGAGGACAGTAACCGAATACATAATATGATATAACGTAAAGTTAACAACATTTACAGTTTCTTTCATGTAAACACATATGTAAAAAAAATACACTAGCTCACTGTCTGACTGAGACTAGCTCCTGCAGCATCTCGGAAATGACACACGGGAAGAGGTAAGACCTTTATAAATAGTTAGCAAGTCCCTAGGGATTAGAAATGACTGATGGTTAATAACTATATGCTAGAACACCCATAGGGTCTAACATTAGATCTTGCTGCCCTGATTGCCACTATCTGACCCTCACCCACCTGGAGGGGAAGGGAAGGGCCAGATAACTGTACCTGTGGTGCTAATTAAGCTAAATTAATTGCAAAAATACAGTACTTTTCAGAGAGGGACATATTTCAGTTTTCTTTTTTAGTCTGCAAGGTTTGGAGCCAATTCCCTTTTCCTCATGTGCTGATGACCTAGGCAGCAGGAGATTTAAATTTCAAGAGCCACAGAGCAGTTTTGAATCCTGTTCTGATCAGTTCCTTACCTGATGGCAAAGCATCACTTTGATGCCTAATGGGATCTGTGGCATCAAAATGATTCATATATAATCTGATCTAGGCTACCCCATTGTTCCCCTGTGTGCCTATGTCAGTATGCACCAGTGAAGGGTTAACCAGCAAATTCCATACCTCCTTGCATGGGTTAAGGGTGAAGACATTAACCAGTGCAGTGTCAACCCCACTTTGATACAGAGGATCCACAAAACCCAAATGAAAAAGCAGGAACAGTATGCGTAAAGTGAAGGTAGTATAACCACAGCAAATTTAATATAATCTTATCATAACATGTTTTGGCCCAAGTGAACCCTTTTTCATTTGAGAAATGGCTCATTTGGCCTGAAACATGTTATGATAAATGTTTTGATGGATACACTTGGAACAGTTTATTTGCATTATAGACACACAGCTGAGACACCTTTTTTCATTTATCCACAAAACCAACTTAGTATGCAATAGCTTCTCAAGAGTCGAAAGCTACTAGGTCTGCATTAGCCCCTCTAGAGGCATACAGATCCTTTAGTACTCCCATTCCCATAACAGATTTTACACAGCTTTATATATTGGTTTTATAGAATACAAAAGTTATTGAAAAACAAAAAAATACATTTTTTGGCATTACACACTATAACATCCCTCCATCCCAGAATTCTCCTGCAGTGCTTGTACTCAACACTTATTTAATCATTTGGAATGGCTAACTTAATAAAATGTAAACCATTTTGCATTTATAAGTGTGTTAAAATATGATTGATGTTGTCATTATTTGAAGACAACTCCTTCCTGTACACACAAATTTTATCTTTGGAAAGTTTCTACCTGGGATAGTAACACAGCAAGTACACCGTGATGGGTTTTAGTATTTGGGATCTCTTGGATTGGGACTTTATTTTGAAAGCAGCAGCTGACATGCTGGATAATGAGGCAAACCTGTGCTCCTTTGCTCTACCCAGAATAATTGAATCAACTTAATTAATTGAATTAACTGAATACATACATTTCCACTAGAGATTCACGTGTATGGGCAAGCATAATGTTTACCAAACCTTTAACTCTATAGAAATATAAAAGTATGCCATATTTTGGCACATTATTTTTAATAAATATGACACTATTGAACTTATTTATCCATGTCTGATCATTTTTTTTGTTTTTTGTTACTGGGAACTTTGTTTTGTGAGTACTGCCCATCTCCTTCTTGTTTGCAGTTTCATTAACATTACCATTTCACAACGCAATAAAGAAATGTAACTACAATAGTAATGGAAATTGTACAGGCAAATGAAAATGTCCAATACTGTAAAGTTTTATTATCAAATATTGATAAATATGCCTCTGTTTTGGCTGTTGTTCCAGTAAATGAGCAGACAAAGGGCAGACGGACAAACATACTAGACAGATCACCAGTGATATATTGATTGGACTCATGGAAATTACCTGCTTATGATAAATCACCTAGGTCATAGGCTGCTTTTGCTGGCTTATAACTACTGCATTGTCCTAGTGATAGGCAAAGTGATGCTGGGAAGTTATTAATTGACAGGTTCATATACAAGTGTCTAATCTAACAATTAGTAATGTAACTGGACCACTGGAAAATATTGATCACATTTTAGGCAATTAATGTTGAAATAATGTCACTTATGTAACTTTAGATTTTTACCTAGTTAAATTAACTGTAAGATCTGCATTTTCAATACTGCAATACATTTGTATCATGTTACAGGGCAAAAAGACATAAAAGGATGCTAGCCATTTGGCTAGCATCCTTTTATGTCTTTTTGCCCTGTAACATGATTTTCCACTACTTTGTTCCGTTATTGATCTTTTCTAAGCATACAAACAATTTTGAAAGTTTTAACTTATTGTTACAGCTATAAACCTACTTAGAAACTCAGACAAAATATCAATTTCCCCCTTTGCAAAGATTTAATATATCAGCTGCTGTTCTATGTCATGAACAAAACAATGGCTTTGTTTTTATAGAAGTACTTTAATAAAAAAATATTTAAAGTAGGCATGGATTCTATTTGATCTTGGCTCCTATTTCTCTGGGCCAGGAAACTGTGATAACAGCTGTCATTCTGGCTTGATTTCAATGTATTTGTTTCAAGAGAAAATCACAAGTGTATTTGCAATTGCCTTGCATCATTAGTAAAACTTGTCCATGTGTCCAAGCGTCACTGTGACAACTGACTAGATTTTACATATGTTACTATGTAAAGTATTTATGTTTAGGTGTTTTGAATATTTTTAAGGATAGTTGAGAGAGTTCATCTTTTTTTCTTAATATTTTATTTAACTTTCTTTATCTGGAATTGGATTGTTTGTGTTTAACAATGTATTGATAGATATATTTGAAGCAGGCTTAGACCTAAATTCATCTCTTACTCTGTAGATTACTTTATAACATATTCATGTCCTAACACAGATGCACCCAAAAGCATCATAGTTTGTTAATCACATGAAGAGGGGCAGTTTGTGTTTTTGTTTTTGAAAATGTCATTATCGTTCTACAAACAAAAATCAGTAAACATCAGTAAGTATATTAGCACAGTTGCTGCAGAATCTCCCCTAGTCTAGTGAGCATATTAGTTCTTCTTTAAACCTGCATTGCCTTAAAACAAAGGTTTGCACGTGATAAAGGAATTCTCTATAAATAAAAAAAAGTGCTTTATTTGCTCATTTCCGGCGCCCTTTACTACTCAGAGGCCTGTAAAGTAGATCTGTAAGCATGAATGTTATAATGTATGCTAGGATCACATTAAGGCTTACTATGGAATATGTGTTGCTCATGGCATCTTGTGGCAGGGTACTCTTTCTCCCAAGTCCTATTCAAAAAGGCTAAGGCATACCATTCTTCAAGTCTTGCTCTCACTTCCCTAGCCACCCCTTTGGCGGGATTTTTCTACCTCTTCTAGAGTACTTCAAAGACTGAAAATGTCCCTACATCATTCTATCTACTCTATAGACAGCTCTCTATTTAGGAACTAAGAAAGTCAGACAAGGACCTTACTTTTTATCTCCTAACTTACCTGTCTTTGTGACAGTCATACTATTTACCATAGCAGCATTGTACCTTAAAGCAGATAAATATCACATAATATATGGAGAAGGTAGCAAAAACAAAACTGCTCCAAAGTAAGGACAACTGAGGGAAAGAAGTAGGTTTGTTGCCATCTGTAGGATGCCTCTTAATCACTCTTACTGGAAAGCCAGTTGAGTATGGCACTGTTTTGCTTTTTTCAGTCTTAATACACTTTTTTATCTCACTTACACAATTTTATATGCCAACGAGTAAGAAAGGGTACACAAAAAAAATCCAGCTCACGATCTCCTGTGACTATTTATTCATAGCAACACTATTACATATTGCAGATGTGTCATTACTTTGTGCTCTTTTCAGTTTCTCACATTAATAAAGGGGTGGTTAATTATCACTGATGAGTTTACACTAAAATGAGCATAATTTTCTAATGCCTTTGAGGCTAATTTACATGCACAACACAACGTCTTTAGTCTTGCAGCAATGAAGAATGAATTAATTGATGAGCAATCATAGTGTATACCATTGTCCAAGGCATAATGAAATTCATGTGTTCATATATACACATTCTGCATTAAGTTAGAGCATGTTATGTAATTAACTTGTGAATTCCATAGCACATTTTTATTTATTTTTTCTTTTCTTTTATTGAAACCATATACTCTTTGTGTTAGGTGCATGTGTTTGTTTAGGCATGCAGGAATTCTTTTACCATGTTTAATTTAATTTTAGAATGACATAGATCAAAACAGAAATGCAAGACATATGTTTTACCAGTTATTGTATACTATCTGTACAGCTTTATATTCAGAAAACATTTCTAAAGATACAATAACATCCTACATGTGGCAAACAATGCTAATGGATACTTCCAACGTCAATAATATTTGTCTGCTGTATATGTTTTTTAGCTTAAGCATATTTAAAATTCCCAGAATATTCTTGACAAATACAGATTCTTCTTTCACAATTTTATATGTTTCAGTTTCAAAATGCATTTATATTTGAACAAGAATCCAAGTCTAAAATCCAGACTGTGCTTATGGAAAACCACATTTTGATATATTTTAAATTATGTCTAACAAGGGCTTGCTTTATGGCATCACATTAATGAAATAGTTAGGCAGCAGCTATAATATTTAAGGCTAAACAGTTTTGAAAATTCTATTTGTAAGTATATTTGTTTTTCCTTGCAGAGATAATAAATTCTTCATATGGTATCTAGGAAAATATGCCCACACAGGTAAAGAGAGGTAGGGAGGAGAAAATGAGTGAAGTGCTTTGAATGTCAAAAGGACAGTAAAACATTTGTTTTTTTAATGGGGGACCATAGAGTAGACTGTTGCATGGAAGCCTGTCCCCACTGAGAAGAGATGGAAAGAATTCTGCCCGCAGAATTTAATATGGACTGGAGTGGGGAAAGGCGTAAGCAAGTAGGGCATTGCAGTAGTGTAAACAGGAAAAGACGAGGACATGCAGAAGAATGTTAGTAGTTGTCTAAAAATGGAAGAGATGGATCTTGACAATCGTATAGAAGAAAAATGTAACAGTGTTTTGCAGTAGTACCAATGTGCTTAGCAAAAAGAGAGACTAGTAACAAAAGTTATCCCAAGGCAAGTTGCAGAAGTAATAAGTTTAATGAGGACATCATTGATTAGAATGGGAAATGTGGGAATAGGACCAGTTCTGGTTTAATTTGAGAAGGCCCAGGAATGAGGAAGTGGTTAAGAGATACATATTTGAGTTTGGATTTCAGGTATTTGTGCAGGGATTGATATGTAAATTAGGGTATAATTTGCATACAATAGATACTGAATAGTGAATAATGTCACACAAAGAAATGTACAAAGAAAGTGTACAGGGAGTATACAGGGAGAACAGGAGAGGACCAAAGACAGATCCTTGAGGGACCCCCACAGAAAGTGGAACAGTAGTAAAGGTATCAACATAGGAGAGAAAGGGAGAGAGGAGAAAGTTAGATTGCAAAATGAAGAAAAAACAGCTAACTATGTGCAGTGCATTTACACAGGAATGGCCCTATGTATTCCATAATTATAGCACCTCATTCATTAAATAATAAAAAATAAAATAGGACAAAGCAGCAATAAAAATACTAGATATGTATTGGCTACTCTGACCATTCTTTCTCTTTTATCTTGTGATTATTTTTACATACATTTTAGAACATACTTAGTATGGATCTGTATATGGTCATTTGATATCCTTCTTCTTAAAAATATCTATATTTATAATGCATATATTCAAGAAACTGGAAATCACAGCATTATGCATAGTTGTTAGCTTTAATTGTGATTTTCTGTTTAGCCTACTTCATTTTTTTAACTTGTCTTTCTTCCTGCTTTACCTTAGATGTGGTTTGGATTGTAGATGTCGATTATCACCATCATAACAGGTGCAGTCATTTTATAGGATTCCATTGGCTAGCTACTAAAAAACAGACATTTTGTATATCAGAGCTCAAATGCCTGTGATGACTGCATTCCTAGGTATTTTAAAACTTCATCCAAGGCTCTGTGAAGCCAACTCTGATTGGGTCAGATGAGCTGAATGATACCTCTAACATGTTATTCATCTGCTAGTTGGAAACCTAGAGAGCTGTTAGCCAAATGAAGGATAGTCTTGTACCACTAAACAAAACACCTGAACACTGCCAGTTTAAATATCGACGTGAGCACAGAATATTGATATAAAATTAATTAGAACCAGATAAAAATGCAGGACTGCACACTGCTGTTTTGTGAAGATTACTCCATTTATTTATCACCACTGGTGAAAAGCATCAACATTTCAGTGGTGAAACCACTGTAGTAAATGGAGTAATCTCCACAAAACAGTAGTGTGTTGTCCTGCTTTCTTGCCTGAGTATTCTATACATGTTGGTGCTGGTTATTCTATATATGTTGGTGCCGAACACAGCACCTAGGGATACTTGCAATCAATTAAAGGAGAACTATAGTCAGATTACATCTTTAAATATGCAGTACTATACCTTATTGAGAAGCGTTTCCCCCCCCATTAGATGTTTCATGTGAAGCAGATTGATTTATTAGGCAGCAGTGGAAAACTCCTGCACCAGGAAATGTGTGAGATATAACTGGTAAACACAGAAGA
>JAKJJM010067161.1:0-14870 GCA_021901965.1 Pipa carvalhoi | reverse complement strand
CAAACTGTTTCATTTATGTTATATAATCACTGACTATGTAAAAATGTGAAAATCAGGAGGTGATAGGTCCACTTTAAAGGTCGTGGTTTGTAAAATTCAATTATGGTTAAAATATTAGAAAGATCAGCTGTATATGAAACCCTAACAACACATAAGATATCCCTGTAAGATATGAAAATGTTTTCTTCCTGCATACTGCTGCCAAGGGGCTCCCACATGGGTTTATAGTTCTTTATGAGCTGTCTATAGAAAGCATGACAGAAAGAAACTCCTTTTTCTAGAGGACAGTACAGGCAAACTCCACTTACTTCTACATATTTCAAAATGTACAGTTAGCCATAGCCCATTACTGTTGCTCTTGTCTCAAGGAAGAATGGACAATATCACTAACAAGTCCCTCAAAGAGTCTGTTATTCTGGACTGAGAATGCAGGGCTATTACTGGATCTGAGGGAGACAGCACCTGAACAGTAGCTCATTGTTCTACTATTTGAAATTATTTATTTTATTAGCGTACCCACATGTGACTAAAGCTATCAACTGCAGTCTATGAATTTGTTTAGAATGTACCAGTCAGCAATATGCTATGTCATCAAAGAGCCTGAAGCCAGTGGGCGGGTTGTCCTTGGAAAATGACATCACTCGGCACAAGACTGCTATCCTTTATATTTCTTGGTACCAAGAAGAGTTCCCCAGAGCAGCAACACATTGTGAGATCTTGTGCTGGCAATTAAATTCTGTCTTTCTTTTTATTTCCTCTGCTTGGTATAATGAAGGTGTCACACATGATCAAAAGTCGCATAGTGCCCTCTAGTGATCAGTTAGCAAAAATTAAAAACTTATTTTCTTTACCAAAAACTTTGTACATAACTTGTAAAGTGGAATTATTGGTCAGTGTAATTTCTTTTAAAGGGATACTAAAGGTACGTATAAAATTTTATGTTATGAGACTACGGGGATATTTGCTAAGATCATTTGTCATTTTTTTTACCGTTTTCCGCCGCTATCGAAATTTACTAAGCCCTTTCCAACTTTTTTTTTTTACTGATACAACATTTTACAAGGTTGAGTTTGGCAAAAATTCATTGTTCGCCCTGGCGTAATAATTGGCGATATGGATATCAAAGGGCCCCATTGACATTAATATTAATTGTAGCTGTATTACTGTATCAGTATTAACGAATATTGATTTTTATCAATATTGATACATTTTTTTTCGCATTTCATGAATGAAGGGAAAAGGAAAATGCAGGTGAAAATGGGCAGAAAACAGTGATATGGTTTTCCAACTTTAGTAAATATGCCCCTTACATATCTCCAAAAATGTAATTCATTAATATTATTTTGTTGTGTTGGGCTTACATGTTATTACCTCCTGTATATCCCCTGTGTAGAGGCTCTGCTGAACTTTGTTTTCTTAATAGAATTCTAAAACAGGCGGACAACATCTCTCTGTACAGACTGTACATCTGGAAGATACTTATTTCAAAATTCTTATTTGTATCAAATTGCTAACTTTAAAACCCTCAGATCTCCCTAGTGCCCTCTAACTTCAAGAGGACCCAAGTTGCACTCAATCTCCCAGGGGCCCCAGCAACAATCAGCAGTGCTACTGAAGACTTACAGGTTCAGTAATTGAGTTAAGAGCTGGCTAGAGATTGACAAGAAGAACTAAACCCTAGCTGGCTCAGCTCACAATCCCCAGTGCTGGAGAAAAGCAGAGCTGGTAAATCTGAAGTAGGGCTCTGTTTGGGACCTTCTTGAGATTGAGTGCTGTTGGAGCTCCTTTGAAGAGCGGGGCCATTAGCGAGCTCTGGGGGAGGCAATACTGGGTCCCCATTTTTAGTTTTGTGCAGGGCCCCAGTTTGCCTAAAACCAGCCATGATTTAAGCTTCAACTTTTCATCCAGACTGATTGGGGAAGGGATTTTCTCTGTAGTTGACTGTATATGCCTGAAATTATTGAACTGTGAGACTTTCATCAATAGGTTCAGAACTGATTGATGTGTTCCTATTGCAAGTGTCGAGGGATATAGAACCAACCACCTTGCACAGTCATTCATGTATCCTCTTGACCCGTATTTATTTCTAAAGAGACAGATGGTTAATAATGAAAATACCCATAATAAAATATTTATACATCATTATTCCTTTCAGGAAGCTTTTTAATAATGCTATATATAAGGCAAAGGTCATATTGCAAGGGAAGCTATTGTATTTCCTAAACCACAATAGCAATATAGTTGTACATCATCACATATACTTCTCTTATTCTGCTTAGACTAAGATGTGTATTTTTGCCCAGTTATATAAGCATGAGAAAAAAACAGTCTCCGTTATCTCTTCTGAAATCTGTTTTAGGATCGATCACTATGATTTCATAATCTGGGAGCCACATCCCACCATAGGATGTTGTCAAGATCAAACAAAATTAGAATCAAATTAGCTTATAGTATTTACAGGCTTCTGGGAATGTATGTCAACTTTAGAATGGAGTAAAGGTTACTAAACAGTTTTTTTGTTCAAGGTTAAAATTTTACTCCGATATTACTATTGCTGCAAGGTAAAGTTTTCCCTGTAGTATGTATACAGCACGTGTGTTAAGAAACATACCTTTACAGTATCACAGTACTAAGCATGAATCTATGGGATTTCTATTCCTGGGCTGCCTTCCATCACTGGTGAAGAAACAGCTTTTAAATGTGCAACTGGGATTTTCTTAATGATGTAAGCCCACAGCCCTACAGCTATGAAGTTACGAGAATGTTATGATTCTGGGTGCCTGGTGCAATAGCTGAGCTCAGAGGGCAACTGTCACCCTGATTATGGTAAGAGTAAAGTCTTTCAGAGTTTTACAATGTAATACAAATAACAGAATACACATCTCCTCATGTCCTGTTGAGTCCCAGTAACAAAATAAGTTTCTTCCTAAACTTTAAATAATACAATTGATTTTCTGACACTACCATTTTTGTGGTTAAATAAGTAGCTTATTTAACCTGTTTTTCTACAGGTTTCTCAAAGAAATGATTGTGCTGGTAATCTCTCCAGACTAATTAAAACCATGTTTTGTTTACATTCCCATAGCCTGTGTCTCATCTGTAAAACAAGATGGCACTGCACTGCCTATGCAACCATTTTTGCTGAGGTGTGGCTTTCAGTGCATTGTGAATAGAAGAAGATTGTCTTGACATTCGAAATAAGGACCATCTTTGTGTTCCATGTCACAGAAAAATATATCACATTTAAGCACAGATTTGGATTCTTCATCTAATTCTCTTTCAGATACCTTTGTCTCATGCACTCCTAGAAAGTTCATAACTGGTGTCAGATAAACAGCAAGGAAGTTGAAGGCTAGGGTTATATCAGAGTGCAAACAGAATATATCAGACCATAACAAGTTGAGTAGGCATCACACAGTCGAGATCTAGAAAGTAAGCTAAGATAGAACTCCAGGTTATTTGTCAGAATAAAGAAACACAACCAGGAGCTTAAAGGCATAGCATCTTATAGCTGGTGCCATGGTTGCCAAATACAAAACATGTCAAGAGGTTTATACACCAAAGAACCGAAAATCTGGCCATATTAGGAAATGACAATTGTGAACCACTTGGTAATCTTAATAAGAGGCCTAAGAAAAAGTCCATATTTAAGACTTAGTAATTCATGAATTGTGGTATGGGATACTAATGTAGAGAGGTTTGTGATTTAAAGTCGATAAACCAAATTCATATGTTATGTAAAAGAACTGTTGTTGCCCAGTTTCTCCATGTATGTATCACCAGTGATGGGTTTGAAGCCTGCAGCTTTATTGATAAGCAGAAAATTGTTCTTTTGACAGTGTGGCGATAAGAGTAATGAACTTCTGGGAACATCATGGCTGCGCCTGTTTCAAAATCACACTTTTCATTGCTTTTTAAGCATGCTTGAGTTTATCCAAAAGGCTGGTGCCTAGGTCAGTGGTTGGCAAACATTGAAGAGGAAGGAGCCATTTCACTTCCTCCTCCACCGGCAACAAAATTTGTTGAGCCGCAAAGGGTGAGGAGCACATGCTCCCGATCACATGACCTGCCGAAGTCCAATCAGAAGGAACATTGGAAGTCATGGGCGGGGTTAGGGAAGTGCAGGGCGGGGCTAGGGAGGTGCGCCGCGAGTCACAACATAGCAGCTGAAGAGCCGCATGTGGCTTGCGAGCCGCTTTGCCAACCTCTGGCCTAGGTCAATATCAGCTATTGAATTAAGTAATGATCAACATCCCCTTTCATATTTACATTTCTTTAGAAACCTGTTGACAACAAAAGTTTTTAAATCAGACCTGGTTCAGTTTTCTGTAAAAGATAAATACAGTGGAATGGTTATATTATTTATATACTGCTTTAACACTAAAAAAAAGACCAAGTGGTGAAAAGTTAAAGGAGAACTACAATCAGCTAAAATATAATTGACTGTAAAGGGGTTATTTATCATGCTCTGATGTAAGTAGTTAGGATAAAGCACAAGTGCCAATTGACTCCAATTAGTTTGATTAATAAGCCAGAGAGAGGACAATCTGTGTAATTTTGTTTTTCTCACATGAACATGCTGTCAGTTATCGGTTACTCTGAGAGCAACAAACCCAGTAAATTAGTGTTATTAGTGTTATGTAATGTGCAGAGTTGTATGTACAGGATAGAACAATCCGCAAGGTTACAAGGCAAAGGTCACCTGGAATTTCTTTTAAAAATGCAGTATCAACAAAATGAAATATGAATATATATATATATATATATATACTGTATATTAATGAGTGTTGCAATACTTGGTGATACCTTTTTTATTGGACTAACAGTCAGTTTAGATAGGCTAAATTCACTGTTAGTCCAATAAAAACGGTATCACCAAGTATTACTATTCTCATTTTTTTGCATCTGTGGACTAACATGACTACTCTATCCTAACTTATATATATATATACTGAATATATTAACACTGTAAAATGCATTGCTTAAATTGTGAAAAAAAGTAATATTATTGTGCTATTGTGCTCGTTTTAAGATAAAATTTATTATAGAGCCTCTATCTGAGAATCTTTTCTTACCATCAATGAAATAAAATGATGCCGAATATATTAACACTAAAAAATCTCTTTGCTTCAGTCATAAATAAATCATAGCAGTATTTTTGTGCTTAAATGGAGCATTTTTTATCTGTATTTTTCTTAAAGCACAACATTTGTTATGTACCGGTAGTTTGAGATAAAAGCTCTTCTCTCTATAATAAATACTACAGTACTCATCATTCTCGTTTGGGTGGGAGGGGTGCAGATGGTTAACGTGGGTTAAATCAATTGGTGGTTATAATCCTGGAGCAGTGTTGATAATGCACCAGGCAAGCAGTAACCAGTTCTGGAAGAGTTAATCCTCTTTCCTCTTAGTAAAAGTGTTCACTTCCCCCCAGCCTGCTGGAGGAGACTATCAACCCTGTAAAATAGAAATTGCTGTGAGTAAAGGGTACCTGGGGGTAGGAGACCTCTAGGAATGCCCTAGGGCAAAAGTTGTCCTGCAACGCTATCCTTATAGCTGTGGTCCTGAGAAGAATTAAAGACATTCCTGGGGGAATCAAAAGGGTAGTAAAACCAGGCGCGTCTAATGGTATTCGTCAACTTGGAAACACTGATTTTACAAGGTGAAACTACCACCCTTTCAAATGTGAGTGTATTTATCTGTATTTGAATTAAAATTTCAAAACCCTCTACACTATTGCAGTTTTTTTTATACAGTAAAAGGTGATTGTACGCAGACTGCGTTTTGATGACAAGTTGGGTTGTTAAAGGCTAGTGAACAAGATTTGTTAGTGTGAGTACAATCTTTATACTTTTAACTTTCTATGTGTTCATACATACTGCACTATATAAGCTACTTTTTTAAAGGGCAGTGCACTTCCTCTGGACCTAGGGGGATGTTACAGGAGGGAGTCCTGTGGAAGAAGGCTGGCCCTAGCTTAGAGGGGGTGCAGTATTCTGTGCCAGCATAAACGATAGGACATTGACAGTCCAAAGTTGCAACAGGAGTAAATGAAGGGGTAGCCCCAGAGAGTGAGCTGGGTCAGGTAAGTGAGTCAGGGTCCTGAGGTCAGGCCTATGGCTTCCCAGTGGTGATGCTGTGTTTCTGTGGAGAGGGACAAAAGGCTGCTGCTGTATAAAGAGTGTTGTTTCCAGTATCAGTATAAGAGATGACCAGAGCATTGGTACCGGTGTTGTGAGTAAAACAAGTGCTTATTTTGTTCTGACTTTTCTTAACATTAAATGTTACATGAAATGTACTTAAAGGAAAACTCTACCTGCTGTCTGCTTGGGTGTTAAAGGGATGGGTTATTGCTATACTTAGGGGTTTCACTGGATAAAAAATGCTACCTGCCCCCAAAAATGTAACTAGTCCCCCACATAATATATATATATATATATATATATATATATATTAAAAAGGTAAATATATTGCACTTCTGATCCACAGTGACTTGGGTGCCAGGGAACACAGGAAACACAAAAAGTAAAATGGAGTCCCCGCACGCAATTCATTTAGAAAAAAAATCAAAGGTTTTCCATTTAATAATCAACCATGAAAAAGTACAACAAAGTAAATGAGGTAAGAGATAAGGTCAACATTTCACCTTTTAACTATCAACCTTTATCAAGACCTATACAGTAAATGTTGAAAGTTAAGAAACCTTGACCTTATCTCTTATCTTATCTTATTTTTTCTTTTTGTGGTTTGTGTGTATATATCATTTTTGTCTTGGGTTCAAAGACTCATGATGAATGTGGTATACAAGTCATAATATGGTTGTAATTCTACTTTAGGTACAATATAAATGAATAAAATCAATTATTTGTGGATAATATCGTATAACGTGCATAGCTACTTTCAGTATTATCATTAATTACTCTTTGGGCGAGCTATTCTGTACGTAGTGACAGAAATCGTCGTGGGTACAGGGCAATTATACAATGCGAGAAAACAGAAAATCTACTGAAATTTACTACTGGGATTTGTGGGTAAGAGCAAGCAGAAATGTTCACTAATTCCCAGTAATAAATGATTTTGGAGGGAGATGAGAATATATTGAACTGACATGAGAACAAATCTTCAATCTCTCTAGAGCAATTGTTCACATGGATAAATCCTTTATAATATGTTCCTCTCATGGGTGTTCTTCTTCTACCTAAATCTGGATAAAAATGGATCAAGTTCTGCACATTTGGGACTGTCAAAATAATACTGATCTATATGCTCTGTCAGAACTTACTTTAATTTTGATTTCTATCCCTGCTCCTGACTGTGAATCAAATTAAGGAAATGGAAAATGCCTTGCAAACCTAGAAAAAAACAAATGTAATCTTTACCCAGAAGGAACTTGTGTTGGTATGACCCACCAATTAATCCAAAGAAAAGAGTTAAAATAATGCTACATTTTAATACAATATAAAATATATTGATATTTGTATACAATATAAAAAGTTTGGGCATTGGAGTAGTCAGATCTCTGCAGATAATTTGGTCCTATGCTTTAGTAATGTATGTATTTATTCATTTATATAGAGCTGATATATTATGCAGTGCTTTACAGAGTCATCATTCACTTCTTGCCCTGTGGAGCTTACAATCTAGCTTCCCTATTCAGTTGCACACACATCTATGCTTTTGGATTGTGGGAGGAAGCTGGGGTGCCTGTAGGAAACCCATGCGGGTGCAGGGAGAACATACAAACTCCATGCAGATGAAGTCCAGGGTGGAATTGAACCCAGAGCTCAGCGCTGCAGGGTTAACCACCGAGCCACTGCACTGACTGTGTGGTGTACTGTATATAATTTTATAATTTAACCCTGCAGCCATTTCATTTTGAAAACATTTCTGGTGGAAAACCAATGCTAGAAGTTGCAGGGCTTTTTCTTGCAAATGACCAATGAAATCAGCTTTTTCTGTGCCTAAACATCTAAAATCTAAATAATCCCTACATTTCATACTGTAGTATTCTTATTTCTATTTTCTGTTTTCATTTGTATTCTGACCTAGAGAATCTTATACACTGAGCAACAGCATCCCATCAGTTCTGTCTCCACAGAAATTAAGAGAATATTATCATTCCATAGTGTGTTTTTTTTCCAAATATTTCCATTTCATTTCTAACGCCTCCATAAATTGCACTGTACAGTTTTGTGATTGAAGATTTGTCATTTTCATTACAAATAGTCATTGTGCTTATACATAGTTCTTTTATCTCAAGTGCTACACTGATAAGCTCAATAGCCTCCACTGGTGGAAAAACAAGGTTTCTTTATTCACTACATCCTATGGGCCATATCTTTAACTGGTAAAGGAATTCCATATACTGTATATCAGTCATAAAGTAGTCTGCCTCCGTGCAGAGAAGAGAGAGCACAGATGAAGCTGGGAGTGCATCGTTAGAGCTTACTATAAGGTAATTATTTAATGCAGCTTTTTTTTTTTTTTGCTTCTTTAAAGGAACAGTTTAGTCACAACAGTTATATGGCTGTCTATTTGGCACTGTTAAATAAATGCTTTTTGTAGGATATATTAATTGCTAGTTTCTATCCTTTCAAATTAACAGCCAGTTTGCTAACGAAGCTTCTTCTCTCTCTCGCCTACTTCCTTTATTGGCAGTTCAAGTTAAAATGCTAACTCAGTGATTTGACTGAAAGACGTCAGACTTATGAATATCCAATCATAACCTTACAGGTGTACAGCCTCACCGAGCTGCTACCCACCTGCTTCTTTTTGATTTTGTTTTTCAGAGTTCTCAGTCCCATTGATCAGAGTCAGTGGCATAAAATACCACACTGGTCATCTGAAGAGGAAGTAGGTGAAAGAGGAGGGGCTTTCTGAAGAGGAAGCAGTTGAAAAGAGGAGGGGCGTTTATAACAAAGTGACTGTAAATTAAAAACCACTAAATATGAGTAAATAATTTAGAATGCTAAATTCATGTATTTAACAGCGGCAATTAGTTAGAACAATAAACGTTCAAGGCTAAATTGTACATGCCATCATATTATGATTTATTTAGTAATATAAATATGCACATATTACTCAAAAGAGTTTTTTTATGGAAGGAATTCTAAAAACTTTTTAAAATGTTTTAAAGGAGTAAAGTGCTGGCTTAACCAAGGGTGATTCTGTATAAGCAGGCTAAATATACTGACTCAGGTTATTTTCTCCAGTGTTGCCTCCTAGTTGTCAGAACACCAGTCTTCTTTTTTTCTCTTTGTAGCATCACAATACCCTCTTGGTTTATGCCTCTTCTTCAACATTACTGAATGAGCAAGTGCAGAAGCAAAATACTGCTTCTACGTTTGTTCAATCAGTGATGTTGAAGTGGAAGCAGGAAGTGAAGAGGATCACAGCACGGCACAGGCTATAAAAACACTGCTCTCCACAATAAGCTTGAGAGATTGATATTGTAATAAGTCTTTCAGAAAATAGGAATTAGAGATGGTGATGACTTCTAAACTGTAGAAACTAAAATGTAATGAAGTTGCTTAATGCTCCAGAATCTAAAAATGTCTAAGTGTAATTTGAAAGGGACCTGGTAAAAAAATGCAATCTCCAACAGGAAAAATGAGAGAGGTCAAAGAATAATTTCTGCCTAGGTGGTCGTCCTTAATCCCAAATATGCTTTGGAGTTTCCACTCATAATTAGGCAATTCTGGACAAAAAAAACCTTTTCTTTTAGGTATTTTGGATTGTATTTATATAGCACTGATATTATTACTCAGTGCTTTACAGAGATCCATCATTCACTTCAGTCCTTGGCCTGTGGAACTTACAATCTAGTTTCTCTGTTCAGTCACAATCAGGTGTATGATGTTTTTGGGCAGAAACTCACTCAGGTGTGAGGAGAACTTACAAACTCCAGGCAGATGAGGTTTAGGGTGGATTTGAACTCAGGACCTTGGCGCTGCACAACAGCAGTGCTAACCACTAAGCCACCACACTGTCTCACTACAATAAAAACTAAGCCACATGCAAGTCTTCTTCACTAAGATGGATGGCATCAAATTCCAGACCCCAGTGCAGGACTGGCACCATGGCCAGTTCTCGCATGCAGCGCTGCACCCTCTCATGCTCCCAGTCTCAAAAAAGTTGAATGAGCAGAATCCAGGGGGACCAGGAGCAGATGTGGCTTGCAGAGTGCTAATGTTATTCCACAAGCGGTGCTGCTTGATAGTGCCGCTCATGTCTGCTGGCTTCTCTTGTGCCAGCAAGAGCCTGGCTCTCAATTTTTCCAGGTTCCCAGGGCCAATCCCCACTTATGACTTCCACTGTGGGAAATTTAAATACTGAGCACTGCTACTGCCTCAAGAGATACAGCCTTAAAGGGGTCAGCTCCAAGTGGCAGCCAAGAGGCTATGCAGCATCCAAGTCCAGAGAGTTTGAACTAGGAGTGAGAGTCCCAGGAGTTGCTCTATATACTCTGCACTGCTTCAAGAAGGTGCTGTGTGTTACACTTCAGTGCGCGCCCAGGGGTGCTGTGAGTGCTGGCTTAACTACACTGCTCCAAGTATGATCTAGCTCTACATTACAGTTTAGCTGATCAGGCCTCCGAAAGAGTTCCCTCTTGAGTCTTTCCAACTGGAAGGTCCCTTACCACAAAGGCCATACCCCTTTTTGGGGGTTTCAGGGTGAAGACCAGGATCTTCTTAGACTCTGTGCCTCAGTGTTAACCAGTGCCAACTCCCATTGTGGTATAGAGCATCCACCTTTCCCCTATGTCTCTATGTTCCTGCACTTCTCTGTATGCCCTAGGCCTTCCAAAGATGTACCACCAATGTTTCTGTGTGTTTGCCTGCACTTTGTCACAGAACACCTTAGTGCCTCCAGACGTGTACCACTTTGCACCTTTAACCCTCACATTTAGTATGCCTTAGTGCTTTTAAAGGTGTAACAGACTTTGGGTATGCTATAGTGCCTTTAGTAGTGACCTAGTCCTGTGGTAACCCCCCTTGTGATCTGCGAGATCCATGACTGTTTGTTCATACCCTTGACAGGGTAGTCGAGCCTTTAACAGAATATCTGTGCCACGGACTCAGATCTCTGCCATGTTATGGACACCAATTTTCAAAGCAACAAGACTTTTCTTTTTCAATCATGTAACTTTTGGCATGCCACCCATTTTAACAGCAATTAATTGGATAGTGTGGTAGAGTGCAACAGTATTCCTAGACCCACTTTTAATAGACCTGGTCCCTTTTCAGTTAAATTTGACCAAAATCTGAGACAGTCCCAGAAAGAGCTAACAAGCATAGGTTTATATTATGTGTCATTTTCAAATCTGCACTTTAAAACCTCAGATGTCTGTCAACTTGCCATCCCAATGAAGATTGTTTTGAAGAGAGATCAATTGTGGATATTTTGCAAAATTACATGATATCCAAGACACAATGCTAGAACAAACCTAAGATGCAGTGAAGCTGACAGCACATAAACGATCAAGAATAATGCACTTTTTGCTGCCATCCAAGGCTGTTACAAAAAAGAAATGCAATTTTTCATAATAGCTTTAAAATACATTGACGCTTACAAATGACCTAAACAATTTAACAAGATGGTTTTTGAATACAAATAGGGGTTTTAGATCCACAATTCCTCATTAAAGAAATCAACACATAATGGTTTAATTTACACTTGTCCTATTTCTCTAAATTATCAGATATTTCCAAAATATTTTTCAAAGAATCATTGTACCAGCATGTGTAAATATGAGCCATTTCCTCGATCAACTCATTAATGGTATCATCTGCATGATGTGTCACATTGACTGGTTTTCAACTGGTGAAGAGTAAATGAATTCTTTGTTTTGAGGAACCCTTAGATGTTTGATTTAAGGCAGATGATAGTACCACCTAATTACATGTGAACCAAAGAAGAGAGGTAAATATCACTAGATCTCAAATTTCCTTGTCAACCAAAACGTTGTAGGCAGCACAGTGTTGACTGGATCTTACAGGTGACACATGAGTGCTACATATAATATATTCTGTAACGCTAAGAATAGCTCATCTGTCTTTACAGCATATTGATGTCCTCAATTACATCTAAACATATGTACTCAGGCAGCACCCCCCCCCCTCACACACACACTACAATGCTGAGGCACTTACGTGTGTTAATTTACTGGAAGTTACACATTTTCAGTAATAGTTGGACTCTTCTATTTATTTCCTTTATAATAAAAATGCAGATTCTTTTAGCAGTACAGGATTACATTTCATATATTAGGCACTTATCCCCAATCACTCCATTCAACTTCCATTTATGAAGAGTCAATTTTAAATTCAAGGTCAAATATTTACCAGATCCCTCATAGTGGATCCTGGCTGCTGTTTCTGTTGATAACTCTAACCCTTGGGGACCCCTCAGGTAGGTTATTCTGATCACCCCCTTAACTATCCATCTATCTAAGAACTTTACAAAGGTTCTCCCTGAATACAGGCGCCAAACTGAACTACATGTGTAACTGGGCTGTTTTATCAGAGACCCTTGAACTACTGAGAAACCAACTAAACACTCCCATTTACTCAGCAGAGTAAGGGTAGATATGTGGCAGTTTGTTTCAGAAAAGTAATACTATTAGCTAATTATCTTCAGTATTAGTCCTGCCTGTTAACCCACTATTTTTTTTCTGTCTCAGCACATGAATTAAAAAAAAAGACAAAAAGTGAGTTATATGAATAGCTTTGCAAATTAGTCATTACAATTAAAGTACAATTGCCGCTAAGTTGATTGCCAATTGTGGGTAATGGCAGACAGTCGCATTGATGTAAAATTCTCCTTTTTCATGCTTTGTGTTCATTTTAGCTTTTAACTGACCACCTGCCTTTATCTATACAGTTATTCTGAAATTTTTTTATAGAAGATTAATTTTTAATAATATAAAAGGTAACTATTGTAAGAAATAAATTAAATGTATCTCAAATAAGGAAACATAAGGAAAATAAGGATTTAGTAACTGATTGGGGGGTTAGCAATTCACAAGCTGGCTAGAATTTAGCATATCAGCCAGCAGGTGACTTAAGATCCACTTTAAAATGTTTATACCCCTAAACTCACAAGTTTTACTACCCCCCATGAATTGTCAAATATTATTCAAGGCACTTTTTTTCATGGTATTAAAATATATTTGAAAAATTATAAATATATTAGGAACAAATAGTCTTTATAATTTTTAAATCATCCCATATTAAAGTAATATGATTAGCTTCCATATATCCAAGTACTACGTTGGATCAGAACATTTTATTTGCCTTATTCAATTTAAGAAAACTTTTTGGATCCCATCCCTTATAACAGATTGGAGCATAATACTTAGGGTAGACATATTTGGATTGGTAACTGACAGATTGAGAGAGAGAGCAGAGATTTGTCAGTAACAAAACAAGTATAATTTGGTTAAAAGAACGTTCTATAAATACCCACCACTCAATGTTTCTCATATGCTAACCTTGCTATGCAATGTAGTGACAATATGGTCTGTAGTATTTATTAATTTTGTATATTTAAGGCATAATAAAAACAATTATGCAAAAAAAAGTATTGCAAGGGAAGTTACCTCATCAGTAAGTACAAGAATCACCTTTCTTTTAATAACTGGGCTGTAAGGCATTCGCATAAACATATGGATTTAGGGCAGAATTGGACATTTAGTAACTGCAGACATTTAGAAAGTAGAACTTAACTGAAAAATGGCAAATTAAGATGAATGTGTGATACGCAGAAGGTGAACAACAAAGTATCAAATTATAAAGTAAAATGAATGCGTTCTGCAAGAAAGAGATGGAAACTTTAAAAGAAATTAGCCAACAGTATTCGGTAGGCAGCTGCTTCAATGGGGAGTGCAGATTCTCATGCATTAAACTGGAGAATAAAAGATGATAAAAGAATTTATAACTCTGCTTATGAGATTTAATTTAATGGAGAAGTTTACTTTAATTGCAGGTTTCTAAGTAATGATCATTTATCCTAATTTCTTTATATCTTGTGCTCTTTGATTTATATAACAGTTTGTTTTGAACCATCATTGTCTGCATAGAATTGGCTATATGGTTACTAGGGCATGGTTAACCTAGCAACGAGCAGAAAGTGCAGACTACAAGAAAGAGTTGAATAGAAGCAAAAGTACAGAAAATGACCTGCAAAATCAAAATAAGCAACCAAGAAAGATGAATAAGAAAAGAAAGGTTTGTAATCCAAAAGAAACACGAGACCAAATTGTTCTAAAATACATAGTAAGGGCATTGATCTGAATCTCCAAAATAATACTGTTTCTAACAAATTATAATGAATGTTAAAGCGTAGCTCTACTTTACTTTATATTATTATAGCATACATTAATAATCAGTGCACAGAAGGAACAGACTTTATTAAAGCATATCACAAATGCAAAAACTCTTTACTCCATTAAAATATATATAACAGGGCTCATGAACCAATGGCTCACGAGCCAGATATGGCTCTTTTGATGGCCACATCTGGCTCGCAAACCAGTTTCAACGCACCTTCCTCCAGCGATGTGTCTCCACAGTGATGATGTAAGTCGAACGCGATGGCTCTCAGCTTGTGGAGGCGCATCGCTGGAGGAAGGTTAGTAGATGGCTCGCAACTCCGTACCCCCCCCTCCCCCGCTCAACAACTCCTGGCTCTCTCAGGCAAAAGGACTGCCCGGATAGCCAAAATGGCTCTGCGGGCCAAAAAGGTTACTGACCCCTGATATATAATATACTGTTACAGCTCTTATTACCCTTCTGTCTGTGTATGTAGTCTTCCTACCACTTAGATTGTAAGCTCTGTGGGGCAGGGACCTCCAACCTCTTGTGTCAATC
>JAKJJM010067012.1:0-10538 GCA_021901965.1 Pipa carvalhoi | reverse complement strand
TATGTAAATAATTTATACTTCAAAAAGCATTTATTTAGCTTTTAGTTAACAGTGCCAAAAAGACAGGCAAATAACTGTTGGTCACTAAACTGTTCCTTTAAATTAGAGCATGTTCTAATTATTGGTACTAGAGATGATTACTACATGAAGAAATATTATTCCAGGGAGAATTTTTGATGCAAACCTTATCTGGTATCTACTCAATAGCTTACCTGTGTAATTTTAACCAAGAATCATCCACTGGAGGTGGTAATGGCATATATGTTGTGGATGTACAAATATCACTAATGATTGTTAAGGCTTCTTTTAGAGAACGGTGCACCCGCAGTTTCTCATCACGTCTCTGCATTTGTTCAGCTGACTCCTCCATTAAGATACTTTGGTCTTCATAAGAATACAGATGAGCAAGGAGTTCCGAGTGTATAAATTCTTTTACCTTTAATACAAGTCAAAGAGAAATGATAATTTAACAAACTGTTTATGTGCTAGGGTTTAGTTCCCAGCATTAGCCATTAGCCATCAGCAGTATTACGGGATTTGATAAATGATCATACTATACCATTTAGGTAGTTGTCAGATGTCACTGAGGTGATCTTCAGGAAGCATTGCTGATTATTTCTATGGTGTTGTAAGCATGCAGATACTGCTCTTTGTTACTGTGATTACTGAATATCAGTATGTTGACACTTTGTTTAACAAAATGATTATTTTTGTCTTCCATATTGTTTATGTATCATTGTTGTTTTATATATTATAAATCAGAGATCAACTGTAAAAGTAAAGTCTGGGCAGTGCAGGCCCAAAGTATAAGGTTGTGTGCGCTAGCTGGGTATCCCCACAGGCTACCAGGAGAACTATAGAAATGTTTTACCAAAACATTTCTGTTTACTCCTATTAATCTGTTCCTGGTTTCTGCAAGGCTAATACTTTTGAGATATCCTTTAGATAACTTAGTTTTAACAACTACAAATAACACATAGTGTGCTGGGGGTGCTATAGCAGTTCATGGCTGTAAAATATGTTTCTGAACCAGGCTGCTATTTTACATTTCCTGTCTAGGCCTTGCCATGGAAGAGATTTCTGATGTATAAATTGCAGTAGTATAATCAACAAGGGGAAGCATTTGATAAGATGCAGTCATTATTTTGGGGACAGCTGCCTTCAGGCCTCTGGAATGAAACAGAATTTCAAGGGATTTTCTGTGCATTAATTTCACCATAGAAACCACTTCCTGGGGATCATTTATGCAGTAGAAACCACTGTAGTCAAGCATTATGGTAAAGAGAAAAGCATGGGAAAAATATAATTAAAATATTAATGAAGAAATGTAAAGTTCTATATAAAAAGGTTTACAAAAGTTTAAAGAACCAATACCCCCCCCCCAAAAAAAAAAAAATAACATTCTATTTGGATTGGCATAGCAGTTATTCAGTTATAGCACTTGTAAAAATGTTACCTTTGAAGTTTTGCTTAGTGACTGTTTTTATCTTTACTGAAAACAGTCATGTTGTTAAACAGGCCTTGCCCACTTTCATTGTTTTTTTATGGAGCATTATATAATACACAGTCATGAAATGGCCCAAAAGGCCCAATTTGTAAAGCTACTAAAGCAATTTAATATTTTTGAAAGCACAGTTTGGATACATAGTAAATATAAATACATTTGAGGCATTTTAATTTTGTTACTGTCCTTTTAAATAGGACTATCAGGATCATATTAAACTGACAATTTTTTTCATTAACAAAAGTTGACAAACATACTCTGTGAGTCAAACCATAATCACGATATACATAGCACATTGTTTCATAGCTAGTGAGGTTGCACAACTGCATTAAGTTCAATCTCTAAAAAATCCTCTCAAATGTTAATCAAGTGAAAGAAAATTCACTGTCTCTCACAAAACAATTGCCTTGATTGAATAAAGATCCTTCTGGATTCAAATACTAGTCATTTTATTACACAGCCCACAGCAGATGCCTCCCACCCCTGTTGCACAGGGGAGGGCACCCCACGGATCCTGGCAATTTGAAGCAAGTCACAAATCGCGCAGTGGATGTGGTTGCATCCAGACCATATACCTTGGGGGGCTTGTCACTCTGTCCACACAGCTACCATTTACGGGTCAATCTATTTTTAACCTTCCTCCCTTCCTTCCTTGCTGGCTTATAACATTATTCTGTATGCTGTGTTTTGTTGTTTTGGATATTTTGTTGCCATTTACTTGGATGCTTTAAATAATCTGGTTGCCGGTTTTGGATTATTTCACCATTTTATATACATTCTTCTTGTTTTCTATTCCCACTCTCTAAATTTAATGAGGGTTTTTAAAACAAAGAAAAAAAAATCATAATACAAACCTTATGTTGGATCATTTTCTGTTTTCTATTGACTCATATCTATTATGGCTAAATCCAAAAAAATTCAAATCTGCTCTGTATTGGCAATGTCAGATTTAGTCAGATTAATACAAATCTGAAGTGCTCATGTGTACTTAATAACACAACTACCCAGGGGCAAAGCCTTAATTCCCCAGCAGCGCATACAGAGTAATCGAATTGTGACTCGAATTGTACCGAATTGAATTTGACAGGTGAATTCGCACTTAAGTCAATGAGGCTCTATGTGCTACAGCTGCAAATATTTTCCACATGCGATAAACGTGAAAATACTACTAGGGTAGAGCCTGCCCTGACTTCCATTTATTTACATGCACCACTGCCAAAGGATGCTTTAATTTTTGTTACCAGGCAGTTTACTGTGAGAAAACACCTGTTGATCTATCTTCTAATGGTAAAATGCCAAAATGCCAAAAGTGGAAGTGGGCGGGTAATTGAATGGGTGTCAGTTTTGGCTGTTCCCTGGTGTTTTTCGCATTGACCAGACATGATAAAACATGTGTGGAAAAATGCATAATGGGCTGTTACCCTAAGATACCCTGATTTCCACCTTCAGTTTCTCCAGTCCCTGGAGTTTGCACATGGTGCCTTCTCAACTTCTCCTTCTTACTTAGTTACTTGTGAACATCCATTGTGTAATAAAACATTAGCAAGGAGGAAAACCCAATAATGCATCACTTCTATGAATAGATATTTTTCTCAGAGTGAATTATAATTGGTTTATAGTATATCCCTAAACTTACAATAGGAAACTGTTTAAAAAAAACTATTTTAATAAGCTATCACTGTATCCCTTAAATTTCACAGTTTATCATTAACTCTGCATGCTGAGAGCACCTGCAGCTGATAGAACAAACAAAAGCAAGAACTAATCAGATGTGAGCAAATGAACCCTGCAAAGTCAAAGGAAATGGACTAATTGGTGTAGAATGGAATCTTTCTATTACAATAGAAATATATAACTTTACTTTATATAAAGAATTTTGCATTTTAACTGACAGCTTACAGCTGTCAAAATTATCCTCAGTGTTCATATATAAGTATTATTCAGTGTTAACCTCACCCTCCATGTACAAGTATTATGAACCTTGATTACATTGGCAGAACTTTTGTGATATGCACCACTTTTCATTAAGACTAGCTTTACTGGTTAATACAAAGCAACTGTCAGAGTTACTTACACTGTTGACCATCAGATGCATTATAGTCTTGGGTATTAGGTCCCTGATGCCTTTGTTAATTATTGTCATATAGGATTCTACCAAGTTGCGAATTGTCTCCACTTGCCTTTCCAGCTGTGGATCCATTGAAAGGTTATCATTTTGTGCATTCTCTTCTATATCAGCCTAAAAAAACAAAGAATACTATTATACCTACTTTTTCAGATTAGTAGAAAGTGAGACTTTTCTAGGTAATGATGTAATTTAATCACTATATTTTCATTGTCTATGATGTATAGTAACCTTATGCTAAGCAGGAACCCTGTCATCAGCCCACTACTTGAGCACCTAGATCTGGTGAAGTCAAACTAGTGAGTTCAGTGAACTATGCCTTGGCAAATTTTCCACTTTGACACAGTCCAATGCTTTATAAATAGGTGATGCAAAGAGGTACACAACCATTCTAAGGTGTCTAATTGGACAAAATTTCACCACATGACAGAGTATGATGAAAAAGCGAAGTTGGAGAAGTGGGAAATAGACATGAATTTGCTCCCATATACAGCTGTCCGGACGATGATGAATAACCCACCACACCCAACCCAGTTTTCATCTATTAATGTAACACCAAGCCATTAGTACAGGCATTTGGCATCTTTGATAAACTGGGCTTTCTGGGGCTCTGGGCAGCATGGAAATTACTTTTCCTATAACAGATAAACAATGGTTGCAAACAGAAAAACAAATACAAGAATTAAACATGCTATTTTTAAAAGTACACCATGTGAATACTTGCCATGCCAATCCAAATAGGATATTTTTCCGCTGTTATGGGTCCTTTAACAAGAGATGCCTCGAGTGCATATGTCCTGTTAATGGCTGCTGTGGTGCTGATTGCTTTGAGAGTGCTGCACGGTTAAACTGATGAGGGAAAGGTGTTCTTGATCACTATGCTGCAAGACAACAGTGCTAACCACTGAGCCAAAATACCTTCCAGTATATTTTTGATTTAAGAGTTAGGCAAGAACCTTTGAAGTCATAGCCAATTTGCCCCAAAGGAAAGAATCTTTCCCAGATAGTGATCAGATTTGGCCATGGTCTGATCTCCTCAGTAGACTTCTACTACATCCTACAGAAGGTCAAACACACATACAACTCTTAGAAGGGACATTATCACCAGGAAACAAATGTCACTTTCATCTTAAACCAATGTAGACTGCATTGGCAGATTAAGAATACCATGGGCCCCGGACTATTTTGAAGATATGGGCCCCTATATGCTCTCCTCTAACCCCACCCTCAGTCTCACCTCATATTCCTCCCATGGCCCTCCTCCACTCCAAGATGCTTTTGCTTCATGTTTTTCTGTTCTGTAGGTACTACATATGCTCATTGTAGGGACTTGTCCATATTGTGCTACTCCCACCCCCCTTTCTCTATACTGTGTTGCACTGTGGTTTAATGCTTTTTCTTGTGGTCACCACTGATTGCAAAAACCCAACATTTTTTCTGTGTTTTGATGGTGTTAAAATGCACAGAGCAATTAATGGTATAAGCTTTTTTTGGACCCTAGGCACTATACCCAGCATATAATGACACGGAGGGGAAAATAATTGGTGCATCATTACCACACAGTATTGAATTTTCTGATTTCCACCTTATGACTGCCTATAAAAATAATGGTTTACATAGTGTCGGACTGGCCTGCCAGGACACAGGGAATTTTCCTGGTGGGCCCCGGTCCCAGGGCCCTGAGCAGGCCCTTCTTCTCCCTTGCTGTACTCGAGAATGATGTCACATGGGGGAGCTTACAGCAATTTAGTAGTAGTAAACAGTTGTCAGTGAACTTGATCTGAAAAAGACACTAGTGCATACCTACAAATTGAGGTCGAAAACTTATGGTAGAAAAAATTAGCACTATCAAAAAAAACAGCAGTAAAGTATCTAAAATAGGCAGAAAAAAATATTGTATTTCAACACTTTTTAATCATTTTTCATGTCATAAGTATTCATCGCAATATCATTTACCACTTATGTAAAACATTTATGCAGAATTCACTTATCAGTGAAATTGTGCAGAAAGACCTGGATTGACAAGGGTAATGAGTTGATGTCATTTACCAAATCACATATGCAGTGTGGTAGGGCTATTAGGAAAAATTGATGTGTGCCTTTTTACATTACAGTGTTTAATCATTAATAAAATAAACTTTTTTCAAGTGTCTCATATTTTTCTCCTTATCTGATTACTTGGCATGAACTTTGCGATAACTCCCATCTCCCAAGAGTGCAGATCTTCCCTGTCTGACACTTCTCTTGCTCTCTTTAGATTTATAGTGGCTACATTTTGGTTCATAGTTTGAGTTATTGTACCATTAATATGCACTGCTGCTCCTCTGATCCTGCTTTGCTTCTGTTTTTGACCTTGGTATAGTATACCATAACAAACCCTCTCACTTCCAAATTTCATTTAAATTACAGTATTGCTTATCAAATAAGCTCCTATCTGCATATAAATATGTAGCTATCATTATCATTGACACATGATTGACTACCTATTTGAAACATTTTCATTATTTGCACAATAATTGTGTTTCTCATATATTCTTTTTGTTTTCTTACTATTAGTTACTGAGCTAATGTTACGATTATATTAAGAAATCTTCACCCAGATCAGTGTTTTAATTACATTTAAAAGCTGTTACAGTTGTTGCAACCTGCTCACTTCTGTATTCAAACAACTGCTTTACATGATGCCTGAAAATAAGATCAGGGATGTACTGATTTTAATAAGTTGGTTGTTATAGTTGTTACAAGGATTCTATTGTGCAAGCTTGGACCACTGGTGAAAATTAGGAACCAACAAATTTAAGTGGCAATAACTTAAAGGGTATGTAAACCCTGCCTATAAAGAAAGCCCCATTTACCTATTGTCAAGTAATACAAAATAAAGGTATATTCAGCAAGCCCTCACATAGGAATACATTTATAAATAATGATTTTAACATAATGTAAGCTGTACAGGGCAGGGACCTCCGACCTGTTGTGTCAACCACAACCTGGCACTTAAAGTGAAGTATCCTTGGGATATTATACTTGTATTGTGTAATGCACTTTTCCCATGTCTGTCTTATATTTGTATTGCTGAATTGTACAGAGCTGAGTAAATTTGTGGCACTTTATAAATAAAATTATACATACATACATAATGGAGTATATTCATTCAAACATTTGCTGTTGAAATTTATTTTAAATTAGCATTTTTGCTAATACCGACATTTTCGCAGTTGAAATTAAGGTCCTGTTTGTGGGCACAATTTAACATTATAAAAGGCAAACATTTAATTTTTGACATTTTTCACTCAGTTTCACCCACCAGCTGTATAAATATTTAACAATCTCCTTAAAGGAGAACTAGAGCAGCAGAGAATACTTACCTATTCGATCTAGCAGTAAAAAAATGGGTGCCCAATTGAAAAATATCGATTGAACTTTTTGATTGATTTTTTCCAATTGAAATTTTTCAATCAGTGTTTTTGATCTTACATCGATGGAAAAGTGCCATTGGCGCTATATATACTATATTTAGTAAGTACATTAGTATGTTGAGTTTTCTTTGTCAGATGGATAAAATTTGGATATACAGTGTCTCTGACATATTTTCTACAGGTAGCAGGCTTTGGTATTTGTTTCTCTGGTCTGTTTGAACCAAGATCTGTCTTATTGTTTGTTATCATGGGATGGGTGTTAGCAAAGAAGAGCATAAGATCAAGCTTTGTGATCTAAATGATTTCATTCAGTTGTTGTGTGTATGAATGTAGGGAATGCCATTATGTGCTTTCTTTGCTGCAGCACATCCTAGTAAAGTGTTTATCTACTTCTCTGATGTTTGCTTTAAGCGTTTCATTCTTAGCACTAAACATAAGATGTGACTTTGTGTGTGAAAAGAGTCAACAAAGATTGCTTCATCTGTAATATGCAGTTACACTGATATGTGCCACTTCAACTTAAACATGGGTTTCATCTTTATAAGCCCTACAATTGATTTTATATATAGGATATAAAACCCAAGGCACTAACCACATTATTTATGTTTTAAGTCTGTACTTTTACAGTTTTTAAAATGAAATAAAGACATTTGTGTATTATAAAATGTAGATGCCAGCTGGGAATAAGGCAAACAAAGAAAAAAAAAAAGGAACAAAAGGGTGGTTTATTCAAGGAGGTTGAAAAAGATGGAATGTGCTTGTAACTTGAAGTGAGTCTACACTGTATGTAAGAAAACAAGGCTGTTCTGATCTGTGAACACTGTCACTATGATCAGTGGGAAAAGGAAGCAATGCAATAGCCTGTTCTTGAAAAATCTCAGCTGTTATTAAAGGAAGATTGCTAAAATGCCAGCTCAATCATAATGGAACATTATTAGATGAGAGATCTTTGTATAAACCCTACAGTTTATTTTAGTTTTACATTGGGTTATTTTTTTTTTTTGCTGCAAAAAATGTCCCCTTTCAGATTACTTCAGTCTTATGTCCCCCAGCACATTCCAGTAGTGATTAAATTCCATGGAAAGTCCCTCGGATAATGTTAGTTTGACAGAAAAGACACTCTCTAGTGAACACCTCTGCGGGATTCAATGAAGTAGTCTCCTACCAGCACATACATTTTGATATAGATTGACACAGCTACTTTTTTGTTTATGAAGCAATCAGTTGCTTAAAGACTGGCAGAACCTCAGTAGTGACATCACAAGGGATCTCTCTAATATTGTACCTGGAATAAAGTAGCTTGTTAAAAGTATCACAGTATACTTATCCAATGGATAAAATCCTTACAGTACCAAATGATCCAAAATGCTTTCCATATCTTTGTTACAGTACAGAAAGCTTTTACTAGTTCAGTGTTTCATGGAGGTATCTTGAAGCCATCAGAGAAAGTTCACCTCCTACTCACAAAAGTTGCAATGTTATTACTCATATTAAAGATATCATTTACAATAATTGTTAAATCCATTTAATAGAACATTGATTAATAGCCTCCAAGCATTTTATTTGATTTCATAATAACAACTGTACGACTCTGCTCCTAGATGCCACTTACAGGGCCGCCATCAGGAATTTTGGGGCCCCAAATGTGTCATAGATCGAGGGCCCCTTATAAGACTCCCGGCAATAATGCCCTGATGGCGGCCATGGCCACTTACTACACATACACATGAAGCTGCAGCCTTTTATTTTTTTATTTTAGTTTATTTTATTGCCACTCCCTCTGCCATTCACACTGTGAGTGATGTCAGATGTCATTCTTCTTAAGGCTGGGTTCACACTCTGATTTTCAGCTGAGTTGGAAAAACAGTATCTATTGTTTCCTGAGGGATAATCCACACAGGCTATTGTGTTTTCAACCATAGACAATAATGAGCCTAATTAAAAAAGCTCAGCTGAAAATTGGCTAGTGTGAACCCAGCCTTATGCTGGTTGTAGGGGGAGTGGCCATTATAAATGAACTAATTGCCTCAGAGTTGTTGTGATTAAAGGCAGCCAAGGACAGACCTTTAATGCCAGAAATGTTAAAAATAGTTTTGGGGGAACTAAATAATACTTTGGTGTGTCAGTTCAGTCCTGTATTTGTGTATAATGTACAATGTATGGAGCATTTGAGAAAATTGGATTCTAATGCCAAAAAGTGTATTTTTTTGCAAAAATAAAAACAGAAACCTCCTTACTGCTGTACTGTTACATACTGGTCCTATTAGCCATTTTTTGATTGAAGAATCTATGCTGATATTAAATATGTATTTAAAGTTTTATATAAGTTTTTTTCTCCATGATACTTTTAATATGACTGCAAGAAAAAAAAAAGATATTTTTTTTTATTGCCAAAAAATTAAGACTTAATCACACATTTGTCAAATTTACAATTAAAAATAAATTTGTCCATGAAAGAGGGTTCTTTTTTCATCTCTGTTCAAAGCTACTGGGGAAACAAATGTGGTTTTAATTAAATTTAAAGCAGTTAACCAAAAGGAAGCAAGTGGATGCACAATCTGTACATCCAAAATGGTATTCACCTAGCAATAAATGATTTCTACTAATTAAAAGCTTGTGTAGAATCCCTGTGAACTGTTGCAGCACCAAACTAGTTAGTCATGCCCAACTATAAAATCGGATATTACCCAGTAGAGCGTGTTGTTTACTGTTGACCACCAGTTTAGCCTAGGTTAATGTGTCATTGTTAAGAATTAAAAGAAGCAAAAATGAAAATAAATTGCAGTTTTCATTTCATTTTTATCAAACCATTTCTTGTAGACAGCATATTCCCTGGTGTACGCCCACAGAAACAGACTGGAATTCTTTTGCTCTCCTCCTCTTGGCTTACAATCTGCACTCTATCACATATATCCTGTATATGCATTAGTCCTTTTCTTTGTTTAAATTACAGAGCTGCAATAAGAGACTTTTGCTGGCTAAGCAGTGAAGGGACACATGTTTAACATTATCTCCATCAAATAGAAAGTTAAAATATTAGTCTCTGATCTGGAAAAGACTGTGTTCGGAGGGTATTAAAAAAGCAGGAATTTAGAGTGTGAACAGTATGAGACTGTTTAACCTTTTTTTTGTGTGTGAAAAATCATTGTTTTGTGTGATAGTAAAACAGGATATTGAACAAAAAATTGTCATTGCGAATATAAAACTGATTAAAGGATGTGAATGTATAAAACCAATGCTATCGGAGAATAGCGATGGCGCCCCCCCTCCGCTCGGTGCCCGCCCCCTCCACTCGGCGCCCGCCACCTGCGCTCGTCCCTTCCCCCTGCCCGCCTCTATAAACATCCTTGTACGCCAAAGGCGTAGAAGGATGTTTATAGAGGCGGGCAGGGACGGAGCGCAGGGGGTGGGCGCCATTGCAGGAATAAACCAAAATGCCGCCCCGCGGGGCGTGCCGCCCGGGGCGGACCTCCCCCCCCCCCCCCTACGCCCC